>ML783486.1:357883-376410 GCA_009831015.1 Picea engelmannii | reverse complement strand
TTCCACATAGGATGAACACCTTAAGAAACCACTCACACAACCAAATTAAAGATCAATACACCAATGTTTTTACATGGTTAAAAACCTTGAAAAGGGAAACATTCCATGGCCCCAACTAACACGACCACTTGAGGCAATATATTAATGCAAAAGAAAAAAAAAATTGCACATAAGAGTTTCTCATAATCGATATTTAACAAATGACCCTTCATGCCCTTTAAATAGAGATCATGGACCAATTGGCAACTAAACCACATATCAATATAGTTGCTAGTATTGAGGAGAATATCAACTGTTGGGTCACTTTATGTCTAGAACATATCGTGACTATCAAATTACATAACTACAAATGCATACTAAAGAAACACACTTTTACCTAAAGACACATTAGACCAAATTGATCTTAACTAACTCCTAAGTGTCTAAATATCCTAACATGTTGGTCTATACCATGGCTTTGAGGACACAGGGCTTGAAAAGGGTGAGTGCAGTTGTACCAAATAGTTTGGTATTGTGTATGACTTTATCTTATTGGTCTGGCTACAAGACAATGACTTCAACTCCAAGTTGTAATTTTATCTACTTCTTCCTTTTTCTTTGAGCTCAAAGAATTTTAGGAATGAAAGAAATTCCATGTCCCTATACAACCAATGACAAGAAGACCCATGGATGTATTGCATGTCCTTATTGTATTTGCTGGTTGTTGGATCCCATAGGCTATTGATGACCTAATATCTTAAAAATGGAAGTTTTTATAAACATACCTATTTTTTATGCAAGAATTGGATAAGTGATTATTACTAGGATTATAGATAGTTTTGGGGACAAATATTTTTAAAGGGGAGGGGTACCCCTACACAATATATTTTGTAAATAAGTTATCTTGTTTGTAAGTTCATTAATACCCAATCACTAAGTTAGTTGAGATCACTCATATTAATGAGGTATCACTAAGTTAGTATATAGGTCTTAGCTATATGTATTAATAACTCACCACTACGTTAGTGTAGAGGTGCTATTATGAGAGTTGAATTAAAACGGGTCTCCCCCTCACTTGTAATCAATTCATCATATTATTAATACAATCAAATCTTGTTTACACATTTGAGTACGAAGTACATGGAGATGTCTTTCTCCATTATTTTAGGAATTGTGGGTGCATTCCAACTTTGGGTGTGTAAGTGCCTCCAACCCTTTGTCTTTTTCATTGTTGTTTATTTTAGTTTACTATTCTTTATTATTGGAGTAGTTCCATTAAGGGTGTTGGGACACTCCAACAATGTTTTTCACCGTTGATTCTTAATAGAAGTTGGTTTTAACTGTAATACTTTTCTTTAAATTGTATTTTGGTCTTTATACAATATTATGTGTTTTTTCATTTTGTTCTCAAATTAATTTGGATCTTGGTATCTAAGCAATCTACATTCTGTCATTTTTCCATGCATATGGGGCCCCACAAGGACAATGTACATGGAGTTAGACCTCAAGATAATTGAGCCTTTAGACAACCAATTTCATCATTGACCTAAGTGACCCCACATGATGAATGAAAATAAATATGATGGAGCAATAGATCCTTTCAAGTTGTTGCTCCAAGAAGTCTTGAGAAATAGAGGAACTAGATGATGGACCATTTTCCCCAAATCCTCTGGCAACTCCTAACAACAATGAAGGCACCTTCAATCAGAATTCATATTGAAGGAAAAACACCCTTCAAGGCACAACTTAATTTTTATATCCATCTATTTAAAGGCAAAATAGATGCATAAGCTTTAGAGATGGTTAGACAAATTAGAGGGTTATTTCTCTATTCACATTTCTAAAGTCCCTTCCCCATGTCAAACATTGGTGGGATTCTAACCGTCAACAAAATTTCAAAGAAAATGTTGGAGTGTATGAAATAGAAACCACCATGGGGGATTTTATTGATGCCCTCGAGTAGGAGTATTACCTTGTTGGAAATTATGTCGACTAGTATACAATATGGACAATCTCTCACCAAGGTAAGGATTGAACTGTGTAGGAGTACATAAATACCTAATTCCATACATTATGTGCAAAATAGAGTATTGAGGAATTCAAGCGACACATTATTCTCAAATACCACAATAACCTACACAAACCCATCCAAACAAATATGTAGTTTCTAAACATATCTTCACTAGGAGCAACATTTTGTTTTAGTGTTAAGATTGAGGAAATTTTTTGGAATAGGGTAAGAAAGAGTTTGGGGCAAAAAATCAGCCATAGTAAAAGAAGGATAATTGTGGTCCTAACTCTCAGAACACATGATGGGGGGAATGTAATCAACCTCAATACAACTACTCAAATCCACATGCAAATTTAAGAAGAACAAAAAGTCAAAGAAGGATTGTGGGAAATGATGCAAAACCCATAAAAGTACATGGCATAATCATGATTCATAATGTGCTAGACTCTCATTCTCAGTTGAGTTGAAAGCCTTGAACTCTGATTCAATCCTAATGCTATTAGATACTATGGATAAGAGAAAATGGATCATATGTACAAAACCCAATGTTACTATCATCATTGCTAAGGTTTAATTAGAGGAATTAGAGGAGCCCACGAAAGGTAAACACCCATTCCACTCACAAATGTGGGTGAAGGGACACCACAATATTTCATTGTTGGCAGTGGCAACTAAAATACCATGATCTTAGTGGAGATCATCAAGAATATGAAGCTTCTAATGACACTGCACCCCCAATGATACATGAGTTGGTTGAGCCAAGGATGAGACAACCACACCAGTCAATAATTCCATCTAGAATATGACATGAATGCCTTTAAAGGTGAGGTATTGTGTGATGTTGCATCACTTGAAGTCTATGATGTCTTGTTAGGACCATCACATATGTGAAAGCATCATGTTTTTTACTAATATAGTCCATGTAGTGTCATTATTACCTCAAGAGATAAGCTCAATATGATACTGGAGGTATCCCAACTATTGCAATCTATTTGATTGTTGCTAAGTAGTTAAGGAGGATAATCTCTTAGATTGGGAGAATTGTGTTCTTTATAGTAAATAAAACCATCACGACCACTAAGGCCTCTATAAGGGGTCCCTTTATGCAATAAAAACAGGTAAATCAATTGGTGGAAGAATATAGAGACGTCTTCACTTCACCAACAAGCATACCTCTACACAAATAGTTGAAACATGCTATCGACTTGACACTAGGTGTCCCTTTGTCTAATGGCCTTGGGTACATATGCTCCATCTTGGAGAATGATGATATTAATTGTCAAATTGATGAGAAAATCTAGAAGGGACACATTAGATTGAGTTCATCCCCCTGTGGGAGCCCAATTATGCTAGTAGAGAAGAAGGATGACTAGATAAGGTGACTCTATATCGATTCAAGAGACTTAAACAAAATAATAGTTAAGAGTTAAGAACCAATACCCAATCCCTAAAATTGTTGATCTGCTAACTAGCTCAAAGATGCCAATTTTTTCAACAAGATTAAACTTAAATTGGGTTATCACTAGGTATAGATAATGCCAACTGATGTGTGGAAGAAAACCTTCAAGTCTAAGGAAGGTTTGTTTGAGTGGTTGGCCATATTTGTAGATTTTAACTTTGTAGAATTAATTATTGCAAACAAATTCTTAATAAAAATAGAAAAGATACAATGGCACACACAAACACACACACATTACACATAGATTTTACCTTGGAAACCCAAACTGAGAAAACCAACAACCTGTTTAGAGTCGCACCTCTAATATTCTATTCATCATATCTACATTGTTTACAATACAATACAACATATAGGATCTTGCGGCATCCAAAACCCCTAATCCATTGACTTAGATTAGTCAACAAACCTAATTCCTTAACTGGAATTAAAAACCATCGGCGAAAACCATATGCCAAAAAATTGCCAAAAACTGAGGCAAAAAACACCACGTTTTTTTCGGGGCCACTGCCCCCAAACCCCCATGACAAAGGGGCTCCACCCCCCTATGCACTCGACATAACACAAACACCACATCTAATTGTGCAAACAATATAACACATACCCAAGATTCTCCCACTTGTTGTTTTATTTGCATACAGGGGGTTACAAGGTTACATAGTTAACAATCCAGGGCATCAATGCCCATAGATATTCTACACCAAGAGAACTTCTCAATGCTCACTGATTTTGTTAATGAATCTACAAAATTCTTCAAAGTGTCCACCTTCATAAGAACCACTTTCTTTTCTTCAACCATGTCTCTCACAAAGTGATAATGAACATCAATATGCTTTGTCTTTGAATGATAAGTCAGGTTCTTTGCCAAGAAGATTGAACTCTATCTATCACAATCTATTCTTACAATTTGTTGTACCAAACCACTAGTACATTTGACCCATTTTTCAATGTTGTTCTCATAGATTCCCATTTGGATTCCAACAAACCCAATTTTCCGCTATTATTCGAACCCCTTTCATCACACTCTCGACTGTAGAACAATCCATCGAAATTGCAATGTATGAAACTGTCATGTGGTGTCTGTGGAGGGGTTTTATGAAACAAATTTTTGTCGCACATAATCATCGCAATGTTGACAATCACATCATTGTCAATATGGCGACAAATTTGTCTACCACGTGGCATATTATATGAAACTTCCACCAGACAACCGGCCATCATTGAATCAATGGGGGTGGTCATTACTATGACTTAGCATCGCGTAAGTACTGTCGGAAACTCGATGCACATTCCATCAAAATTGTGACTTTATGGCCGACAACCGACATCGGCGTTGTGACGCTCTATAGTGCTTAGTCTGTCGGTGATCCAATGGTATGGTGCGATGAATTTGATGGATGCACTACGCCATGGTTGACAACGTCCATCGAAGTTGTGACACATGAGATCTCCAAGTTTTGAATGGAATGTGATAAATGATCATCGGAGTTTCGACATCAGTATAATAAAATGAAAAAAAAATTCAAATTGCATTGGACATAAGGAGCAGGTTGAGCAAGATGTAGATGATAATTTTCTCGATATATGATGATATAGGCAATTAGGATTGAGGTTTCTATTGTTGCATAAAACCCTAATTCAAGCTGGTTTGAGCGTCCACAACTAAAAATGCACAGTCACGCTTCAGAAATACATGTTTTGATTTTAGATTGTAATTTATGCCCTTATGCAGAAATGCATGCCAGGCTTCACTAAAATGCATGCCCAGGTATTAACACCCCTTCAATTTGAGTGGTTCAAATTTCTGAGAGTATCTTAGATAATATTACACCCGTCTACATATTTAGATTTTTATTTGTAAACATAAAAGTGGTTGTTGTGTAAAAGAGGTAAAGTCTACCTTGTAAATTGAGAGACCAAAACAATAGAAAGTGAACTAAGGGAAATGTATGCCCATGCTTCTATATAGCTCTAAATAGAGTTATGTAAGTTTTGGGGTGAATTTAATAACATTATAAATCCTTATATATCATACATAATGCATTATAAAATGACTAAGGACTTCTACCTTGAACCAAGATTCCAATTTTTTTGTAAAATGGAGGGTAAAATTTCCTTACTGTAAATGCATGCCTAGGAATCATATGACCTCCAAATTGAGTGGTTCCAATTGTAGATTTTGGATTTTATCATTTTACATCTATTCATACTTCAGTTGTGCATTTTGAAACCAAAAACCCTATGTTGTGCATAAATGCTAAAATTTGCCTTGTAAATGCATAAAAATGCATGAAAATGGCGCATGATTAGAAATGCACGCCCCAGGAAGAAAAAACCATGTATGGTGTTGTTAATTTACAAGTTACAAGTTACAGGATTGCGGATTTGTTGTAAACCCTAAAGAATGCATACTAGGGTGATTTGTGCCCGAAATTTAGTAAAGAGTTGAAATATACATGAATGTTTGGCAACTATGCACACACACTAACTAAAACGGAAAAATGAGTACTAACAACCTGCGTCCATGAGATCGATGAGGAAGGAGCTTGTACAACCACATTACACATAGGCTAGTTGTTAGTTGCATTTCCATTGCAAAGACCTATACAAATCATCAAATAATACAAGGTTATATGACTAAATAATAATTAAATAAATAAAGAGACATATCAACATGTACGAGACTCTAGAAAGACTAAAATGGAATACCTAATTGAGCAAAATACTTGTTTTTCTTTTAAACTATAATTTTTGCATTTGTGTAGAAATGCATGCCCTGGTCTTTACACACCTGCAATTTGAGTTATTTAAGTTTCTGAGGGTGTCTTAGATAATTTTACACATGTCTACATATTTGTATTTTCATTTGCAAACATAAAAGTGGCTGTTGTGTAAAAGAGGCAATGTCTACCTTGTAAATTGAGAGACTAAAATAGTAGAAAGTGGCATGATGGAAATGCATTCCCACACATCTATATAGCTCCAAATTTAGTTATCTAAGTTCGCTACATGACAATTCTACCCATAGGCCTATGGAAATAATTGAAGATGCTACAAATCTACCCAAGTCCTGTGGGAAGAGATGTGGCAACTCTTCCCACATGGAAACTCTGCCCATAGGCCTATGGCTGGAGTTGCAGATGCTACAACTCTACCCATAAACCTGTGGGAAAAGATATGGAAACTCTGACCATAGGATTGTGGGAGGAGATGTGGCAATTATGCCCATAGGCATGTGGGCAGAGTTGTAGATGCTACAACTCTACCCACATGCATGTGGGCATATATACAACTCTAGGCAGAGATGTGGAAACGCTGCCCACAGGCCTGTGAGCAGAGATGTGGAAACTATGGATACCCTAGATGAATTCCCACATCTAAATCTATTTTGGGCGGAAGCAATTCAAGGTTATTTCACATAAATCACAAAGTTCCTCAAGTTCGGTTTTGTACCAAATATGTATGATCATAAACAATGAATGCAATTGGTTATCTACTATGAAAAATACGAGTTCACCATAGGAAACCTATATAATCTTTCCATATATATTATTTTAAACTAATGCATTCTAGATCATAAAGTATAAGTCATCCTTTGGGAGGCTCATGACAAAGAGAGTGGAGGGAGTTATGGTGGAACATAAACTACTAGGTTGAAGTTTCTCTATGTTAGACTATGGTAGTCGACACAATGTTAATATTCCATGGAATATGCAAACAATTGCAACAAGTGTCAACTAGTTTGTCACCCTTATGCCTGTAATGAGATTCCATTGCAACCCATTGTGATAGTGTGGATTTTATTAGTAAATAAGACATAAGAAATTAGATCGAAACAACAAACAAAGATAGAAGGTAACACAATTTGGAGATCCTTTTATTCTGAAGTGAACACCCGACATATCCAAAGAAAATCTAACTCGACACCATAGCCCTAACCTTCTGCTTAAGAATACCTACATAAATCATCAGAGAATAAAAGGTTACATGAATGAATAATAATTAAATAAATAATCAGACATATCAACATGTATGACACTCTTAAAGACTAAAGTGGAATACATGAATGAGCTTCTCTTGGTTTTGAGAATAATTTATGGTCTATTTGATCTGAAAATCCTTAGACACCACTTATTCCTTTAAATATATACATGCAACATCTAACTTGATTTAGAATAATTTCCTGATCGTATTAAGGTGATTTGCAAAATGATGATGTGCTCTTTATCCAAAAACTCATAAAATGATGATTACTTTGCAGAATGATGAGATGACACAACAAAAAATAAAAGAACTCAAATTACATATGTAAATGACATATATCACTTCATCTTCAAAGTCCCTTTAGATAACATGATTGTTCTCCTTCATCTTCAAACATCAATTACATTGCAACATGAGCTTGCAAAAATCCATTTTAATGTACCTTCTTTAATTCCACTACTCAAAACAAGAAAATGAGTTCACCATTAGAATCCTTACGAAATTCTGAGAAATTTGACTATAAAGTTGACCAAATTCTAAACTGGATCAATTTCACCCTCTTTGGCATGCAAAACAATGCGCTAAAAGCTCATTAATGGAAATTTGTTCTAAGACTTTTACAAATGACCTATGATCATAAAATAAACCTCAAATTCATGATCATTGTGAAAAATCGTGAAAATGAGTATAAATCGCCTAAGTGTTGTTAATATATCCCATGACATGCTTTACGAGACAAACCATAGCTAAGTTTTCCCTACACGTACTTCGAGACATGTCATACAACCTTTGGATTCGTGCCCTGCATCGGGATCTACACCCTCAGTCTACATGCAGACATGGGAATGTGTGTCTCAGGATCCGTGCCCAATATTTAGGGCACGAGCCCAAACAATACCTCAAACTCCAGGTGGATACTTAGGCAACTTAATGCTAAATTGGGAGAAATATCTGTTAAATGTGGCATGCCTGGCCTAATGGTTAAATCGTTGGTATGTTGGACGGTAGGTTGGGGGATCAAACCCCTCCGACCTCTATTTATTTTGTAGTTTGGTTATATTTGTTGGCAGATTGTTATATGGTTTAAACCATATGTTAAAGCTCGTGGTTATTCCATACATGCGGTTGTATATATTTATATATAGCCCCTGGTTATAATATATACCGTGCGATCAAATAATAAGGGTCGAGGGCTTAGGCCCTCGACCCTTTTAAACCCCATTTAATAAAATACTCAAGCTTAAATACAAATCACAATGTATAGTGTTAAGAACTATTGCAGTGGCACGATGGTAGGGGAGGCTTTGTTAAGGTTTATGGAGGTCACGTGTTCAACCCTAATTGACTCCATAAATTTTACATAATTATGACCATAATTGCCAATGGGAGGTCGTCACATGGCGGCCTCTCATTGGCTATCCCTTGCTACATTTCAACATATAATTCATCCACCTGGATGTACGATCTACCCAGTCACCTGCCAACCTATGTGCCATGTCACTTCTACGGTCGTACGATCATGTGCCATGTGTCACCTTTGACTTTTTTCATTTGACTAGAATTTTGTCCAATCATAGATTTTGCATATAAAATTCGTTTGATTTTCCATTTGCGCCTTTGGAAAGCTGACAATGAGCTCTAGGAAATGATGTACTTTTCTCGGTCAATTGAGATGATCAAAGTTTGAGCTTTTATGGATCCCCTGGGACCTTTGTGAGTGTTCCAGAGCCTCTTGCACCTCTCTAAGTGTTCCTTAGATCCTCCTGGCTCACACCTTTCCACTAAAGAACTTTTGGACCTCCAAAAGTATAGATATTCAACAACTTAGTGATGATAACTCTAACCCACCCTTCCATCTTACTGAAATGCCCTTATCCAGTAACTTAGTGATGAAGCTTCTTCAGTCTTGCATCTTGTTGAATATTCTCTGGAATTTAGTCTTCATCTTGGATCTCTGATCCTAGGTATTAGATTAATTTACTTCTATCTACTTTTCTAGAATATGGCTCTGACTCTGTCATCTAGCACTATCGCTAATATCTCTAGTTCTAGTTAATAGATTCCCTGATAACAAAACTCTCGTTCACTGAATCTCTGCAATACTTGTATCATGTATTCCAACATCCACTGCCATCTCCTATTGATGAAGATTGTTTATCTCGACCAATTTGTAGCCAAGTCCAATGTTGAATTATGCCTTGTCCTTTTGGACTCGTTGTTCCTGTATTGTTGATGTATATGTAGGGGCTTCTAAATGAATTCCCTATCCATTACTCTCCCGCCTTGAAGAGCAACTTGATATGTAATATTACCATATGTATTTGACTTGCTTTTTTTCAAGGTATACATCCACATGAACTTGACATGGTATTTTAAAGATGCTTATAACATGCACCTTTATGCCTCTTAAAATAGGATTATTTCTCCTTTACCAGCTCTAACAATTTTTGCATTACATTGATGTCCTTTTCGCTTCTGATATACATGTTCCAACTACCTACATCCTTCTGTTCCTTCACATTCGGTTCTTCATAATCAATAATTTTGATTGATCCAGATGGATGTCGATGGCCTCCCACCTATTCCAACTGGCTCATTTTGGTAGTTTTCCATTTTGGCAGTTTTTTTCCTAGTTTTTGGGTCCCTGATTTCTGGGGCCGTTTTGAGGCCCTAAACAACATTTTTAGGGCTCACCACAGTTATAATGCAAACAGAGTTAGAGTATGACAACAAAATGTGTATTCCTTGGATAGACCTTTCCAATGGGATATCATGCGCCTAAAACAAAGATCATATGCAAAATTTACAACCCCGAGAAGTTGATGTACTACCTTACCCCAACAGGGCCCACATGAATTTTGGCGCTTCATCTCCTAGGGTTAGATTTTTAGATGTCTAGGGTTTTGGCATTCCTATTTATTGTAAAAAAGATTAGAGAGCCTCATTGTAACCATCTTCTTGCAAATGAGCACAATCATCACATCTCTTCTCAGAGATAAGCTGCCACCATTCTAGCAAGCTTGTTTTCCGCTGCATTTTACAGTTTCAACACATTTTCTTATTGAATAGAAACCAATTTTACTATATCTTTGTTATTGTATCTCTGCTATTCTTGTGTCTATGTGTTAAGAATAATAATAATCTGTATTCATTTTCATTCTGCTCATAAAATCCGGATCAATGGTATCAGAGTGGTCTGCTCCTTGTCATTCTTAATGCATGTCCTCGACGAGGTCAGGGTACAAAGAATTGGGTCTCAAGCTTGTTTCTCTTGAGGACAAAAGATATCGCACACCCAAGCGACCTATCATGGTGGGAAAAAATAAAGACGACGAGATAGGAGATCCTTTCAAAATGTTGCTCGAGGAATCCCTCACTCAACAAAGGAACGAAATGATGGATATTTTTGCGCAAATCCTTCGGTGACTACCAACATGCGATGCATCTTCATCGAATGGAGGCACCACCCCCTTCCAGGTACAAATCAACTTTGATATTCCCATATTTGAAGGTCAGATAGACGCAGATGTTGTATATAAATGGTTGAATTTGCTAGAAGGGTAATTTTTGGTCCATAACTTTTCGAACAGAGAAAAGATTACGTTTGCACTCCTCAAAGTCGTTCCCCATGTCAAATATTGGTGGGAGACTTTCTATGAGAAAAAGGAAATAGAGGAACCCTCATTATTTATAGTCAAGGTCACCTAGGAGTCCTTCAGGGACGCTATCAAGGAATAATGCTACCTGGTTGGAAGTTATGATGACCTGTATACAAAATGGACCACACTGCAGTAGGAAATAGACCAAGTCGTGCTAGAGTTCACAAATATTTTCCATACCTTGCTCACTAAGCTGGGTATCAAATATTCCAAGCGACATCTGGTGATCAAGTATTGTGGTGGTATGCATAAATACATCCAAGCCAAAATGAAGTTTTTGGACATCTCGTCCTTGGGCGTGGCCTATCGATATGCCGTCAAAATCAAGCAAAAGATTAAACAAAAGACGCGGAAATTTGGGTCGGGAACCCCTCACATCAAAAGCAAGTAAAGGGAGGTCGCAACTTGCAAAACAAAGGATAGAGAAAAGACGAACAACCTCAAGACAACTAGTCTAGGCTGCAAGCAAAGAAGGGCATTGGAAATACAAAGAAATATATTGGGAACTGGTGCAACTTCCATAAGAGCCCTGGCATAACACTGTTCATTGTCGCTCCAAGCAATCGCTGGTGGCTAAGGTGAAAGCCTCTGAATCAGATATGGGTTCTGACTCTGAGTCAGAACCATAAAGGGGGAGACAGGTCATTTGATGTGGAATCGAGTGCCATCGTTTCTACCATCAAGGTCCAGCTCGGTGAACCAGATGAGCTAGAAGAAGGCAGGTGCCTCTTTCATTCACAGATATGGGTAAAATTCACCCTACTACACTTTATCATTGATAGCGGTAGCCAAAAGAACCTCATCTTAGAAGAGGTCATCAAGCGGCCAACCCTACCGACAACACTGCAGCCACAACCCTACACCATTGGATGGCTCCGCCAAGAAAGAAATTTCTGCGTCAACCAACAGTGTCATTTGTCATACGATATCAAGCCCTTCAAAGATGAGGTATTGTGTGATTTTTCTCCTCTTGAAGTTTGTAATGTTCTTTTTGGCCAACCTTACTTATGGAAATGTCATGTTGTTTATGAGTCTAGGCCTCACAGTGTTATTATTACTTTGAATAGGAAATTATACAGGATACCTGAGGCAGTCCCACTTAGTGCTATTTCCTTGATCTGTGCAAAGCAATGCAAGAAGGTCATCTCTCAGACCGAGAAGTTTGTCTTCATCGTGATTCGCTCTCAGATTACGCAAAAGATTGTAGCCATATCCAGGGCCTTTGTGGTTGACCTCTCCACACAACAAAATCAAGTGGACAAGGTCATGGTAGAATAAAAATACATCTTCTCCTCACCTACCGAGGTACCTCTACACTATCAAGTCAAGCGTCCCATCAATCTGACCCCCATCACACCGTTGCTCAATGGGCCAGTCTACCGCTGCTCTCTGTTACAGAATGAGGAGATCAAGTGACAAATCCAAGAAGTTCTCCACAAGGGGCACATCCATCCTAGCTCATCGCCTTGTGGGAGCCCAATCGTGCTGGTGTAGAAGAAATATTGGACTTGGCGACTCTGAATTGATTATCGGGCCCTAAATAAAATCACAGTCAAGAACCGGTACCCAATTCCCAGAATCGACGATCTCCTTGATCAACTTAAGGGGGCCAAATACTTAAGTAAGAATGATTTGAAGTCTGGCTACCACCAGGTCCCCATAGAACATGCAGATGTATGGAAGATCACCTTCAAGTAAAAAGAAGGTCCTTTTGAATGGCTAGTCATGCCCTTTGATTTGACAAATGCTCCAACAACTTTCATGAGGATGATGGATGATATCCTGTGACCTTTCACCATTACTTTTGTAGTGGTGTATCTGGATGACATCCTCATATACAAGAAGACTTGGGCAGAACAATTGCAGCATATTCAGCGGGTTCTGCACACCCTGCGACAACACAAGCTATGTGCCAATTTGGAAAAATGATCCTTCGACATGGTTAGGGTCCAATACCTAGGCTACATCTTGGATCAACACGGTGTGCATGTGGATCCAGCCAAGATCCAGGTCATATGTGACTGGACAACCCCAACCACACTCACTGAGCTTCAGAGCTTCTCTGGCCTTGCCAACTTCTATCGTAGGCTCGTGTTGGGATTCTCCCATATTGTATGGGCCCTTGACCAAGTAACCAGGGGTGGTGGTAAGACAAAATTTGTGTGGGGCCTATCCCAACAACAAGCATTTGATGATTTAAAGAAACACTTGTTCTCAACCCCAATATTTTCATTATCGAACCTACAACAACCTTTGAGATCGAGACATATGCTTCGGACTATGTTGTGGGCACAGTTCTCCCTCAGCATGACCACCCCGTGGCCTATCATAGTGAGACACTATTAGATGATGTCCATAAGTACCCCACTTACAACAAAGAAATGTACTCCATTGTGCAATCCCACCGCCAGTGGAGACATTACATTCTCGGGAAGGAGACAATCATCCACATGGATCATAAGCCATTGCAGTTCATGCAGACACAAGGAAAATTGTAGAATGACCTCCATCAGAAGTGGTCCACATACTTGTAGTAGTTCCACCTCAACATCAAGTACAAAAGAAAAAGTACCAACCGAGTCACCGATTGCCTCAACCAACCTCCAGTCACAACACTCACCACAATGCTAGAATCCTGCAGCCACGAGACCTCCGGATGGCCCAACCTCTATTGGAAAAACCCTGACTTCACCACCACATACCAAATGTTGGGCGCAAACTCAATTGTTGCTAATTTCCATCTTCAGGACGAGCGATTGTGTTGACTGGGCCATCTTTGCGTTCCATCAAGTGAGTGAGCGAAGTTGATTTGGGAAGCCCACTATAGTCGGGTGGCAGGAAAATTCGGCGTCAAAACAAAAGTGGCTGTGCTGCAAAAGCATTTCTACTGTTCGAAACTTTGACATGATGTTAGCAAGTATATCAGGTCCTGCACTGTCTACGCTATTGCAAAACTGACCACTAAGAAACATGGCTTGTACACCCCCCTTCCTACCTCTGACAGGCCATGGGAATCCATCTCAATGGACTAGATGCCGAGCCTTTCGACCACCAAGAGGGGAAATGATAGTGTCTTTTTGGTTGTTGATCTCTTTTCTAAGATGGTGATCGTGGCCGCATGCAAGAAGAACATCACAACAGAGGCCACTGCCAAGCTCTTTTCTGAACGAGTCTGGGTACATTTTGGAATCCCACAAACAATTGTCTCAGATCGGGATAGTCGGTTCCTCAACACATTTTGGTTGAGCGTCTAGTCACTGTTGGACACCAAGCTCACCAAATCCACTGCCTTCCATCCCCAGACAGATGGCCAAATTGAGGTCATCAATTAGATGATCGTGCATATCCCGTGCATGTACAATTCCAAGCACCCTCGCACATGGGATGAGAGTCTTCCCTATTTTCAGCATAGCTACAACAGAGCCCTACATAGCTCAACTAACCACAACCCCTTTTAGGTCAGGTTTGGATTCCAACCATTGGGTCCCATGGATGTTGCACTACCTCTTGTGGCCACCTCGGTCGATTCATCACGTGCTCCAAATGAAGGTGAAAAAACTTACTGGTTCATTGAGAAGATCCAACACATCCGCCAACAGGTTCATGATATTTTACATAAGTCCAATGCCATTTAGAAGCAATGCCATGATCAACACCGGGTGCCACTTTGTTAGGTGGGAGACAAAGGGTGGTTACACTTGCAGAAAGAACTCCTTACAGGGCCCCATCAGAAGCTTCGCCCACTCCGTTACAGACCTTACACCATCACCAAGGTTGTGGGTGACAATGCTTTTGAGCTCAACATTCCCCCTTTCCTTTGCCTGCCCCCAGTGTTCAACATGGATCTCCTTCGACCATACTTCCCACCATTATTGGGCACCTCAGAGATAGACGAACAATTGACACCAATAGAGCTCAACCCTGACTGCATGCAACAATAATCTAGTGATCAGATTGTGGACACACATGTCAAGGGCACTTGCCAACAAAGGATCTAGCTTTATTGATTTGTCAAAGCATGGCAACTCATGCACCAAGGCAAATGGCTCACCCGGTGCCAAATTCAACAAACATTTCCTCATCTGATGGGGACACTCAACGTAATGGAGACCATTACTTCCTAAGGGGGTAGGATTGATCCAGATGGATGTCGGTGGCCTCCCATCTATTCCAACTGGCTCATTTTGGCAGTTTTCCAGTTAGGCAGTTTTTTTCCTAGTTTTCGGGCCCATTTTGAGGCCCTAAACAACGTTTTTAGGGCTCACCACAGTCAAATTATAGACGATGTTAGATTCATATGGAAACATGTGTATTCCTTAGATAAACCATTCCAACAGGATATCGTGTGCCTAAAACGAAGATCGTATGCAAAAGTTACGACCCCGGGAAGTTGATGTACTAGCTTACCCCAACGGGGCCCACACGACTTTTGGTGCTTCATCTCCTAGGGTTAGTTTTTTGGATGTATAGGGTTTTGGCATTCCTGTTTATTGTAAAAAGGCTTGGAGAGCCTCATTGTAACCATCTTTTTTCAAATGATCATAACTGTCACATCTCTACTCAGAGATAAGCCACCATCATTCTAGCAAGCTTGTTTTCCACTGCATTTTATAGTTTCAACATATTTTCTTATTGAATAGAAACCAATTTAACTGTATCTTTGTTATTGTATCTATGCTATTCTTGTGTCTCTGTGTTAAGAATAATAATAATCTATATTCATTTTTCGTTTTGCTCATAAAATTCGGATCATTGACTTAGACAATTCGATCCATATGTATCCCTTTAGCTGATGACGAGACAATACGATTGTCTATAGTGTTGTTGAAAAGATTATAAATATTTATAACGAGATTCCTCTCTCTCTGAAACAAAGTGGCTATATAGAAATCCTTTTTGCAAGATTCCTCTCACTTATAATGAAGTGGTTGTATAGAAACATTTTTAACGAGATTCCTCTCACTTCTAACAATATGTAAGGTAGCTATCTATAAATCTCTTTAACGAGAATGCTCTCACTCTTTACAACATATAAGGTGGAAATATATAAACTCTCTTACAAAATTCCTCTCATTGTTTACAACATATAAGGTGGAAATAAATAAATTTTTTAAAGTCTCTCTCACTCTTATAATTTACAATGAGTGGTTTACAAGCCTTCTAATACACTTTTAGAAGATATCTTCATATGCATATTACATTTACAAATATACATATTTACAATGAAATCTTTAGATGGTTTACTTATGGACTCATTCTTTCCATTGTACTAGGAGGAGTCTCGCAACTTCCGACCTTTGACAATGCCTCTAACGTTGATGTTGAATCTGATACCGAATTCAAGAAACCATTAGACCAAACTATAAGTCTTCCCAGTAACCTATGTAACCTCTCCTTGCGAACACCAAGCACTATTGCTGTGTCTGGAGTAGCTTCCCATGAATACACAAGTACCTGACCATTATGAAATGCAACTACATAGCCTTCATCTTCAAATGCCACAACTGAGAGTAGGTTTAGTACCTTTAAGTATGGAACATATAACATATGTTATATTCCCAGAAATTCTCCCTACTCGAGCTAGAATCTTATATATCCATACGCTCTTATTGCTTGTCTGGTGTTTTTTCTAGATCCTACATAGCAATCCGTGTTAGACTCCAAGAAAGTCAGAAAGACTGATCTCATCCCGATCATGTGGTGAGATGAGCCACTGTCCATGAACCATTCCTCGATGTCTTCATATATTACTTTTCCAAGACCAACTATTAGGAAGTATTCTTTCTCAAATCTTTTAGTAAGACCATTGACTTCTTTTGGAGCTGCTTGTCTTCTTGCAAGTGCCTTTACATCTGTCATGTTCTGCTTCAGACATAAGTGTAGGTAAAGTGTCTAGGACTTCTCAATCTAATGTCCACTCTTACCACAATAATACCAAAGTGTCTTGTTCCTATCTTGGAAGAACTATCCCTTCTTGTCATTCCCCCTTTTCCTTTTCTTTGAGAAATGGCCTTTCCCTTTAGCCTTCTTCTTGGAGGGATTATTTTGCACAAATTGTCTTCTTTGACACTTTTCCACATCATGGTTACTAATTCCACATGAAGCACATGGATATCTGGACTATTTACCAGTGGAAAAAGTCTTCATTCCTTCTCTTGTAGCATGCACATTTTTATCTAGATATGTCTTACACATGTTACCTTTCTTTGGATTGGAGGGTAAGATTAACTATTTATGAAGGACTTCTTCATCTGAAGTTCTCCTTGCTTCAACTTTCCTCGAGCATTCTCCATCTTGATGAGATTTCACTAGGAGTCATATTTCTCGATCATGCCTTTTGAAAGAGGTAGTCCCTTTTTCATCAAAGACTTTACGCTCTCAGTTTTCCAATCTTCATGGATTGGTACTGATGGTGTTGTAGGAAAATCTCCCTGCGGACAGGTAGATTGCCTCAAAGAGCTTGACCCTAACTCTAAGACAGAAAATGCTTAACGTGGACACTAACTTCCTTTCAAATCTATCTAAACTAACACATGAGAAGGAAGGATAACATAAGTACCTCTTTACCGACGTTTGTCCCTGCACGCTCCGAGTTGCGCTCCGATCCTTTGCTCCTCGCTGAGCTTTGTGGACAAACAAGATACGATTACTTCCTACTCGATTGATATTAGCTTGAAAACAGATCTATCTATCAATGATAAGTTCATGTAACATTAGACACAAACTAGAAAGAAACAGGCCAAGCGTGTCATATTAATGAGATAACAACAACAGTACTTACAATCATAGATGCAAATGCGACAGCTTCGTCAAGTCCCCTTCGTCTAACCCTTGCTCGAAAGATTCACAACCTGGATAACAACAACTTCACTGATCACTCTCCTTTGGTTGACTGTGTGTTTCCTATAAGATCATAGGTTTCATGCTAGAAATTCTTCCTCCTTTCCACCATCATAGAGCCTGCTTATATAGGTTAAGAGGAGCTTAACCTCTTGAGTTATCTTTAGAACAAGTTGGGGAACCTCCTCCTTAGATCAGGGATCTCATGATGAAACTAAGAATTCGAATGCAACTGCCTTCTAATCTTGAAAGATCCTCCCCTAATTCTCCTCAACGGGCCAACTACTGCCTCAGATTAGGCAGCGCTTCTGCAAAAGGGGCATCAGAGCGTTGTAGCGCTCCCTGAGAAGCTTAAGGGAAGCGCCAGTGCTCCAAAAGTGAGTAGCGCTTCTTCAGAAGGGCAGGAGAGCGTTATAACGCTCCCTGAAGCCTTGTAGGGGGGCGCCAGTGTTAGAAAAAATAGGACCGCAGAGCAATAAAATAAAACAAATGCAGAAACAAAACACAGAAGACACACAATACAAGAGAGACACAGATTTACGTGGTTCACCCAGTGTGGGCTACGTCCACCAGAGAAATTTCCAGGTCCTTCCTTTAT
>ML783486.1:335113-351156 GCA_009831015.1 Picea engelmannii | reverse complement strand
AATTTGAGTTCAACTAACTCAGGCGTGCTCATCCGGTAGGGTGTTCTAGACACCGACACCGCTCCTAGTGCGAGTTCTATCGAGAAGTCAATGTCTCTTCTCGGAGGTAGACCAGGTATCTCCTCTGGGAACACATCTCGGTATTCTCTCAGGATAGGGTGATCATCAGGGCTTGGATCTACACCTTTGGTTGTTTTCAACACCTGTATTGCATATAGGGGACATCCCTTTCGACAATACTTCCTCATTTGCAATGCTGATATTTGTCTCACCAAGACCAGTTTTCGGATCCCTTGAAGGGCTATCCTTTTTCCTTCTTCGCTCACACATTCTAAGGTTTTATAGTGACAGTCCAGTTTGGCTTTATGGGCGGCCAACCAGTCCATACCAATCAACAGATCGTATGATCCCAGGGGTAATACATTAAGGGTTGCTTGTGTGGGGAATTCACCCAACATTAATTGGCAGGCTGGTATGGCCTCTACCACCTTTCTTTTGGTGCCAGTGGCTAACTGTACCAACCATGGTTTAGTTTGCTTCTGTGGCTATAGCTTACACTTATCAACAGCTCTAGGGGATATATAACTCAAATTTGAACCAGGGTCAATCAAAACAGATACCAGATGGTTGAAAATCATACCTTCTATTTCCACCACTGAAGCTTGGTGGTCAGCTTGGTTATTATCCAAGGATGCATAGATCTGCGACACACTCCTTGCCACATCATTGACCGTGGTAGCTTCCTGCATGTTATAAATTTTCCGACTGTTCTGTTGTCGATGTGGACAGTCTCTCTGGAGATGCTCTCCTCCATAATCCCAACATTCCAAAGGTTTCCTCTTTGGGTTATCAATCTTTACTGGTATAGGTCCAGAAGTTTTATTTCCATCCATCGAGGGAAAGTTTTGCTGGAGTACACTCCGAGTTGGAAAGTTCATTCTGGGGTTCTTCTTGTAGTTTTTAAATCCTGAGGATTTGCTCCCCTTTTTCTGAAATCTCGAACCACTCTTTTGTTTCCAGTCTCCACGAGACTCTTCCTGATGTCCATATTGTTCATGACAATATGTTGCTTTTCGTATAGTGTCTTCTAAGGTCTTTGGCTCATCGAATTCGATTCGGTTCCGATACTCCTTGGGTAGCCCACTGATGAAGCGTTGTGCCTTCGCCTTCTTTGCTTTGATGTAGGGTACATATCTCAATAAATCGAGGAATTTGTTGACATATTCCTCCATAGTAAGTTGTCCCAGTTTGAGTTCATAGAACTCTTTGGCCTTCTCGTCGAAATACCTTTCCGACAAATACTTCTTTTGGAAGTACTTCTCAAACTGTTTCCAAGACAGGTGCCCCTCGCAGACCCCTTTCATATTCTTAAGGTCTTCCCACCAGATGGAAGCCTTTCCGTTCAGATTGAAAGTGGCCACTCGGGCCTTCAAGTTCTCTGAGAAATCATGGACTCTGAAATATTTCTTCAGTTCGAGTAGCCAAGCCTCAGCTTCCTCTCCCTTCTTTATCTTGCCGTTGAAGGAGGGAGGTTTGGCCTTTTTGAATTCCTCAAATTTATGACTCTTAGAAGTCTTTTGCTTCTTCTGTTTCTTTTGAGAGTAGGAGCTGGTCTTGCTGCTGGAAGAGCCTTCTGAATCACCAACTTCCTTCTCAGTGGAATCGTCTAGCACTGGTCCTTTACCTCTGGGGTGGACCTTTCTGGATGTGCTTCTCTCAGTGTGGCCACTGACACGACCATGATTCTGCATCTCAGGTTCATGCTGCATTTGTCGCTATAGGTCGGATAAGCTCTACAGTAGAACTGCATTAATTTCGGTTTGTTTTTCTTGTTCTTTCATCATCCTTTCATCGTCGGCCTTGCAGCTTTGCAATTCGACCATGAGACTCCTCACAGTCTCAGCTAGGCCTGGAGGGGTTCCTATCGCTCTTCTTTCGTCCGAATCTTTATCTCTATTGTGGGAGCCTTCTCCCACCTCTTGGTGAGTCACCATTTTTTGCGTTTGTAGATTCCCGCGGTTGATCGTCCGCTTGAGTGAAAAGACAAATGCTGGCTGTTAGTCAAGAGTTAAATTCATTTTTATAAATTGCACACAAATTCATAACTCTTTCACATGCATACACAGTCGGGTTCTCATTTTCCAAGTTCTTAATCCTGGACAAGAGAGTTAAGTCAGGGGATTACTCCTCGTAGGAGTGCTTCGAACGCGGTTTATGCGCGACTCGTGCGTGAGCCCAATCAGGCTGAGTGTTGTAACCATGCTCTAATACCACTTTGTAACATACCCACTACCTATTTCAAAATTTTCCGGTCCTCCGTCGGACTCGAGCCCTTAAATAACCCTGGAGACCCAACGCAAACTGACTCTTTCTTTCTTCTTCTCCATTCTCATGCGACCGCGGTTCGTGACCATGGTCCAATTTGAACGTAGTGCCTATTTGGATTTCGCGCCTCGGCAACGTCCAAACATTAGACTCTGCAACCACTGAAGCCCGCCAGGGCTAACGTGTGTCTCATAGGGATGAATTCCCACGAGGTCCACGAATGGCCAATAGGAATAAACCTCAACCGGGGTAGAGGACCGCCAATGGGGACAAGCCCCATCATGCGTTTGGGTGTAATACAAGTGGCGAGAGGGAAACGCGACACGGTGGACGTCACGACAGGGAGGGGCCCCAGTTCACATGCCACACTATTCCGGACCCCCCCCCCCACTAAAGATAGAATGGCAAGGGGGGTCCGGAATCCACCTGAGCATCGTTGATCATGAAGATTTAATCTCAGCCGTTAGAGAGTTGTGCGTCCAATTCCGGACCCCCCCCCTACCGCTAAAGGCAGAACAATAAAGGGGCTCCGGAATGGAACCTCAGTCGTAGATCTGGACGCGTGGACTCTGGCCGTCTAGATCTGCTCGCCACTTATCCTAAAGAATATTCACGTCTTGGCTTAAGTTGACGTCTTGTTTCCACATCTAACGGTCAGGACAGACTCAGAGATCCTCCGAAAGAATCTCTCTCGTCCATTAGGGTTTCGAATATCACAATATTGAAATACGTAAACATTTGGTCCTCGGAATCCCCGATATCCCGATATGACGTCAGCTTCCACTAGTCCCCTGGACTAGACCTTTTGGTCCATACGACCTCCCTCTATATGACCGCAGTCATATCCTTTCATCGGGGTTTTTCCCAAGGGCGCTGATGATTGCCACGCGTCCTTCTCAATTGGGCGGTCCCGATTAACTCTCGGGGTTTCGGGACTTTCGATGTCTTGGTTCCTTCGACCTCAGGAATGCCGATTCCCTGATTTTTCGACTCTCGTCAGATCTTTGACACCTGTCCCTCTGAACGGATGGCTCGGATTATGTCGGGGTTTTCACCTGGGACTTCCCCGTCCTCTTGTCCCTGGAAATGCCGATTTCCCGATGCGCCAAACGCCGATGGCGCTTGATCTTCGCCATGTGTCCTCTGCCAACAGACGGTCCTGATCTTGCCAGGATATCGCGGATCACGATTCCAACATGTAAGAGTTTCACGCCTTCGAAAACTCCGATTCTCCGATCCCCGACTCCTCGGGATCTCCTGACACGCGTCCCAAATAATGGGCGGTTCTGATCTCGTCAGAATATCGCGCTTCGCGACTTCGCAACTTCTGTTGCCAAGATCAAGGGCTTCAACCTATGAAATCCCGATACACGATCCTACGTGTAGATCCGACGGTTCTTCTGCGACCTAGATACAATGACTACCCTTCTTTCTCGCTCCTCGCGTCTCACGACTTGGAGCAACAAATGCTTGGACCCTTACCCTGCGAACCTCCGAGTTCACAAGATCTTTGGATCTCTGCCACCTGTCCTCCTCAGATGGACAGTTCTGATCCTCTTGTGGCTTCGCCATTCACGACTTGGAGCATCCAACCTTTGGACTCCCACCCTGGGAACCTCCAAGTTCACGAGATCCCTGGATCTCTGCCACCTGTCCTCCTTGAATGGATGGCTCTGATCCTTTTTGCCCCTCTTCACGAGGCTTAACCCTCGTCTATATCCCTATATATCTAACGGCTGTCGGGTTTCCTTACTAAGATCTGACGGTTCGGATCGATCCTGATGTTGCGCCTTTTCCTACAGTTCTTTGGACGTGGAAAAACCAACGGTCCAGATGTTCTCATGGAGCCTGGTGGTCTATGATTCAGATTTCCTCGCTATCCACGAAGATAGAGGAAAATGGGTTAAGGCAATTAACGCCCTCGTTCATTTCTTCGATTTAACGATCATGAATGACCGTAGGTTCCCCGACAGGATTTCATCCATTGATCAATACTTATCCCTACGCTGCTACTTCGGGATTTTTAAGAGGGTCATTCCTCTTCATGCAGGGTCGCTAAGACTTGTACATTCTATTCCTTTTTACAGGTTCTTGGTAAGCCTTTCTAAGAAGGGAATCTCTATGAAGAGATCTAATCCAGGGCATTCCTGGAAACAAACAAAGGGAAACCAACTCCCGAGGATGGACTGGAAGTCTGACTTGGTTCAGCTCATGCATAATCAAATCCATTTATCGACATAAATCATGCATGGTTTCTTATATTATAAGCAAATATCTATTCGTTCTTATCAAACACTACATCAACATTTTAACACTGAAATCATTCACAATTTCACAGTTCGATGAGCATATATATACATATACCAGTCTATGAATTTCAAGATGCAATATATATATAAAACACTTATCAGAAACAACACCAGAAGTGGGTGCGACTACTAAGAGGGGTGCTCGTTTCCACCCAACCATAGGCGTAGCGACTCCCAATAGATTTACCACTAGCCACCCCCGAGCTGAGACCACGATGCTCTGAGACTGCGTCTCTCTATCTGCCAGTGCCCAGGAGTGAAGGTTGCAATCCTCCCTCTCTGCGATCACTCACTCTGCGTAAAAATTGCCAGAGTTCCCCTCGCATCTGGCCTTTCAATCGCCTCTGCCTTACGCCTTATCCTCTCGTGAGGTTGCGTGTGGCGCGATTTCCCTCGCACTGATCAGGCCTGACGGCTCTACGGATGGGCGGTTCACCATCCCATCCCTCATCAAGCCATCCACCTACCAGCCTGCGAAGCATTGAATTTCAGGGCCAGCGAGCCGCTTTTGGTTCTCCAGGCCAGTGGAGTCCAAATATGGTATTTAATTCCCGGTGGAAGTTAACACCACCTTTTCAGGTGCCTTCCACCGCCATCGTGGTCTCTTTTTCTGCACATCTCCTCATCAGCAATCCTACAATAAATTCATAATGTTATTCACATTCATTGGCCTCTTCCTCAAGGTCCATTTACATCACATATTCACATTTATGAGTTTGCCATAGTTCTTGGCCAGTCCAGTTATATTTACAAGTTGGGGGAAACAGGGTGTTACAACTAAGATTTTTACAAATGAACTTTGATAATAAAATAGACCTCAAATTCACGATCCTTGCAAAAAATTGTAAAAAATGAGTATAAAGTCGTCTACGTGTTGTTAATATACCTCATGACACACTTTACGAGACAAACCATAGCTAGATTTTCCCTACATGTACTTTGAGACAATTCATACAACCTAGATATATGTACCATGCATCGTGATCTATGCCCTCGATCTACATGTAGACATGGGAATGTGTGTCTCGGGATCCATGCCCAATACATAGAGTGCAAACCCAAACTGTACCCTGAACTCCACGTGGATACTTAGGCAACTTAATGCTAAATTGGCAGAATCTCTGATAAATGTGGCACACCTGGCCCAACGATTAATTTGTTGGTATGTTGGATGGTAGGTCTGGGATCAAACCCCTCCGACCTCCGTTTATTTCATGGTTTGGTTATATTTCTTGGCGGTTTGTTACATGGTTTAAACCATATATTGAATCTTGTGGTTATTCCATACATGTAGTGGCATATATTTGTATGTAGCCCCTAGTTACAATATATACCATGCGATAAGATAATAAGGGTTGAGGGATTATCCCTTGACCCTTTTAAACCCCGTTTAATACAATACTCAAGCTTAAATACTACTCCTAATGTATAGTGTTAAGAACTATTGCGGTGGCGCGATGTTAGGGGAGGCTTTGTTAAGGTTTATGGAGGTTGTGGGTTCGACCCCTATCGACTCCATAGATTTTACATAATTATGACCATAATGGCCAATGGGAGGTCACCATGTGTCAACATATAACTCGTCCACCTGGATGTACGATTTGCCCAGTCACCTGCTAACCTATGTGCCATGTCACATGTACGGTCATATGATCATGTGCCACGTGTCACCCTTGCAGTGGGGACACATGTCACCTTTGACTTTTTCCATTTGAATTGAACTTGATCGCTCATAACTTTTGCATATGAGCTCAGTTTGAATTGTCTTTTGCACCTTTGGAAATCTGATGATGAGCTCTACACAATGATGTCCTTTTCTTGGTCTTTTGAGATGATCAAAATTTGATCTTTTATGGATCTCTTGGGACCTCTGTGAGCATTCCTTAGATCCTCTTGGATCATTACTGAACAAGGCCAACCACATGAAGGTGGAAGCTCATTTGGCCCCTCCCCCTCTCACATCACTCTCAATTCCCCATACCCAATCTATCTACTAGAAAATCATTGAAATTAGCATAGTACGATACATGCTTAGAAAGTAACAAAACCAAATTTAAAGGTAAATGAAAGAAAGAATGTGTGTCTAGCTATGTGGTTTTGTACATACAAAACATATAACATACATCCATAAGAAGGTAACAACAAATAGTATATATTAATATATTTTATCATCAAAATATGTTTCTCTTATACATGTTTCTCATAACATACATCCATAATAAAGTAGCAACAAATAATATATATTAATATATTTTATCATCAAAATATGTTTCCATTATACATGTTTCTCATAATATATACAATCACTTCTTTCTCTGTTTTTTAGTTTTTAGAAATCTGTTGATTGGCTCATCCATGTCTTGATCTACTTCAGTTGTTGGACCCTTTGTTGGTGCTAATTCAATATGCATGCTCAAACACATTATACGTCTAGTTAGGTACTCTCCATGACGTGCAGGCCGTTGCTAAGGGACCTCAACTACAATGACAAAAAGGGTTAAATTAACATGGTTGGTTATTGTTCATAGAAGTAGTTCATTAATGAAAATATCATTACAATATTGTTTACCAAGTTGACTAGTCAAGACGATTGGTTCGATTGCCGTGTGTTCCTACTCTGTCCAAGCATTCTCATCTACATGCTCTGCCATCAAAACAAGAAAATTTATAATTACACCATCTGCAAGTAAATATTAATAATTTTATTAATCCATACTTCTGATTTTATAGACATAATACCGTCATGGTCAGGTTGCACACCACCATCATCGGGTTGCACTCCACCATCATGGTCGAGCTGCACACCACTCTCATCGGGCTGCACTCCACCATCATGGTCGGCTTGCACACCACCATTGGAATGCACTCCACCATCATGGTTGCGCTGCACACCACCATCATGAAACTGCACTCCACTGTCATTGAGTTGTTGTCCACTGCTGGCCTCATTATTGTTATTGCTCTCTTGCTTAAAACATAAAGGCACATTCATTTATGGGTGAAATCAAGAGTGAATAGATTTTACAAGTAATTAATAGTTAAGGTCCATTGATTTTACTTACAATTTCATTCAAAGGGGCAGATTGTGTTTTCCCCATGCTTTGTCGATGTTCAACCATGACGTGAAATCCACACTTGAAACCAAGTCATAGGTATTCTTTTATGGTCGCGGTTTTGAATTGAGCCAAGATTTCAAATTTGGCTTATTGGATGCAATTAAATAAAAGTTTGATGATGATAGGAATGATATGGTTTAATTATTTGGTACTTACAATTCATGCTTTTAGTTTCAGGTAACCACCCTGGCCAAGTTTGTGCTTCCCATGCTTTTCTAGTCTTTCCTTGGTTGATTTTGACATGTCTGGGAGCCTAGACAAAGTTTCCAATACGTTGTATATCACAAATTTTATATAGAACTAAAAATAATTCAACATATTAAATTCAAAATATGATATAACTTCCTGGTCCATGTGGCATCTTTCCTTCTTTTATCATTGTCTTCTCCTTTGAATCCTCCAATAGATTCTTCCACTCAACCTCAAAAATCATCGAAGGACAATCATACCTAGGGTTTTTTTTGCAAATGAACCCTATATTGGTCCCTCACATATTTCAAATATGTACCGACGAATGAGGTGACTCCAATTTTGTTGAAGGAATCCCTGAACAGATTAACCAAGTGGTCAATAAGTTCCTTCTTCAAACTGAGATTTTGAGCATTCCACCATGTCCGTATGGTGGGACCAAAAATATCTAAGGCCTTGTCATTCATATGCTTAAATAAGGTGTTGTTTCCCACAGAACAATATGATCATTAATTTAAAATAACCGTAGATATGTATGTTTCAATTAGATAATAAGAAATAATCAAGGCATTATAAATAAATACTTAGGATTTTTTGTATCTTAATCGGAACAATGTTCTCTTCCACCAAAACGGTAATTGACAATGTTCCCTTGATGGTAACATGTGACGATCCAGGAAAGCAATATGTAGAATCACCAATTGCCTTATCTCCACCATCAAGTGCTTGGTCTAGCGTGCACTGCGTCGATGGTGTGTCATGGGCCCCAGGAGGTCCATTCATCTCAATCACAGGGCTGTCCGCCAAAAACAGAGAGACGAAGAGCCTCGCGGGTATGTGGCTTGTGGTAGGAGGTTGTGGCGTTTGAGCATCACTACTACCAACACCATCCTTAGGAGCAGCCTGTTGAAGTTTTCTGAATAATTCCTATAAAAAGAAAACATGTTTTATTCATATCATTTATTGAGATCATATAAAAGTAGAAAAACTAAATTCATGAATGAACATATGTGATAAATAACCTTTTTAAAAGATAATTCTTACCGTAGATCATTTTATTTCCTCCATCAAAACTCTGCATCTTTGTGTGATCTCCTCCGTTGGTTCACGTGTAAACAACTCAATAAGTTCGATGTTTTTTTTTTTCTCACAGTCTTTTTAATTGTCTCAATCGAGTCCAATTCAAACATGTCCTCATAGTTGCCGACATTGTCAAGTATATCATGTGTCAACAACTACATATATCAACAAAAAACAATTTAATTCAATTATAAAAACAATAATAAAATTCACTTTAAATGGATATGTATATTGTCAGTCGTTTACCTGCTTCGAGGTTGGTTCCTTCCCAGGATCACATTGCCACAATACAAGAAGCATTACATATTAAAATGTTATATTATAATATGATAAGTACGAAGTATTAAAATGAATTTTAAAGATAAAAAATATTTTTTCTAAAAACATAACTCTGCTGTAAATGCAAAAAAAAAAAAAGCATAATGGGAAAAATGCTTAAAAATGCATGAAACATGCACGCCCAGGTCTTAACACACATACAATTTGAGTGATTCAAGTTTCTGAGGGTGACTTAGATTATTTTACACCTATCTACATATTTATTGTTGTGTTTGCGAACATAAAAGTGGTTTTTGTGTAAAAGAGGCAAAATCTACCTTGTAAATTGAGAGACCAAATCAATAGAAAGTATCCTAATGGAAATGCATGCCTGTGCTTCTATATAGCTCCAAATTTAGTCATATAAGTTTTGGGGTGAATTTAATAACATTATGAATCTATCTATATCATCCAGAGTGCATTTTCAAATGAAAAAAGACTTCTACCTGGAACCCAAATTCAAGATCTTTTGTAAAATGGATAATAAAACTAAATTACTATAAAATGAAAACCTAGGAATCATATGACCTCCAAAATGAGTGACAAAAGTTGCAGAGTTAGTATTTTATCATTTTACATATATTCATACTTTACTTGTGCATTTTGAAACAAAAAACCCTCTATTGTGCATAAAGGTTAAAAACTGCTTTGTAAATGCAAAAAAATGCATAAAGGGAAAAATGCTTAAAAATGCATGAAACCACCACATTGTGAAAATGCACACCTAGGTCTTAACACACTTGCAATTTTAGTGATTCAAGTTCCTAAGGGTGTCTTATATTATTTTACCCCTGTCTACATATTTAGTGTTGTGTTTAAGAACATAAAAGTGGCTGATGTGTAAAAGAGACAAAATTTACCTTGTAAATTGAGAGACCAAATTAGTAGAAAGTTCTCTAATGGAAATGCACGCCCATGCTTCTATATAGCTCCAAATTTAGTGATATAAGTTCTGGGATGAATTTAATAACATTCTGAATATATCTATATCATCCAGAGTGCATTTTCAAATGAAAAAGGACTTCTATCTGGAACCCAAATTCAAGACCTTTTGTAAAATGGATGGTAAAACTAGATTACTATACAATGCATGCCTAGGAATATATGACCTCCAAATCGAGTGATAAACGTTGTGGAGTTTGTATTTGATCATTTTACATATATTCATACTTCAGTTGTGCATTCTGAAACCAAAAACCCTCTACTGTGCATAAAGGTTAAAAACTACTTTGTAAATGCAAAAAACTGCATAAAGGGAAAAATGCTTAAAAATGCATGAAATCAGGGCATGATGAAAATGCACGCCCATGTATTAACACACTTGCAATTCCCATATGTATCATACATATGCAATTTAAAGGGGATGGATGGATGGATTTAGAAGAACAATACAATAAAACATACAACACATTCCTATTACAACTTCATAAAACACTTAGGACAACTTAATGCTTAATACATTCAACTATATCATAATATCACTTAGGTAAAAATTAATGTACATGAAAAATTACTCAGCAAAATCTTCCCTTAGGGAGTTGGGCGGGTGCCACTCGATTCACCTAGTCTTTCCAATGGTAATTTAGCTTGAATTGACACAATCTTTTCCAATATTTTCCCATCAGATACTTATGATCATTCAAGTTTTTATTGCCTCATCCAAATCAATGTATTTCTCATAAACTGGGGGAGGTAATTTCCTAAAAATCATTTTTAGATTGTGAAACAACTTAAAATCCCCTTCCAACAATTTTACTACATCTTTCCCCTTCAAAGTGCCATCAAACTTTTCGGACTTGTTGTCATTGTTCCTCCTATATTTTAATAGCTTCTGATAATTGTTCATTGGATACAAATCCCCATTTGCATTCCATAACGATGGTAATCCATGATTGATGACATCACTAAAAATATTCTTAAAAGTAGAGATTTCCCTCATAACCTCATGGCACTTAGTTACCGCATTTTGTAGCAATATCCTTTTTGTGATGACTCTTTTAGCATCCATTACAATGAAAGTTTTGTCATTGACTTGCAAATCCTTCAACTCCTCTTTAGTTTTGTTGTTCAAGAACTTTAATATATCAACTTCCAAATTAGGTTTATTCTCCAAATCATTTACTGTTCCTTTTATGTCTTTCAAGACTATTGTGATTAAATCAAGCTCATCCTGCACCAGGGTAAAATAAAATCAATTCTTAAAAGTTGTGTGAGCTATATCGTCCCAAATGATATGCTTATCTCCTTTCATGGCTGGTTTCCCCGTCACCCTTGCCTTTATTCTATTTGCTTCCTTATGAGCTCCCTCTTTAGCAGTATTGATTTTTTCCAAACATAACTCTCTACTCTTCACTTAATCTTCTAGTTCTGCTACCTTGACATCTCTTTGTTTGAGCTGGTTTGTCATAGTGTCCAACTCGATCTCTTTCACACTCAAATCAACCATGACTTTTGATAAGTCCTCTGCTGAGTCTAATGGAGAAGTTTTCACTATAGCTGACTTGGCTACCTGGAATTGTTGAGTTTGCTTGTCTTTCAAGGTTTCAATTTCATCTTATAGTCATTCTATGATCTTTCTACTTTCCAATAATTGCTGGTAAATCTACTCCTTTTCCTCATGACTAGCCTGCAACTCTGGGGTCTGAACATATTGTACATTAGGAACATTTAGTTTTTTCTTGAGGATCTTAATATCATTATCCTTCTCTTTGATTATGTCTCCTACAACAGTTGGGATTTTAGGATTTGATCCTAGGGAAATAATCTTCCTCTCCAACTCATTAATCTAAATTCTATTAGCTTTAGTGGCCACCCTCTCCCGCATCAATTGCTTCGCTATTTTGATTACCATATTTTTCATCTTCCTCTTATTGACAAAGGATTGCAATACCCCTCTATACAACATATCACTTGTTTGCTGGTGCAATTCAATCATATCCACAAGGTGGATATCCCGAAGCTTTACTCTCATTTGAGTGGCTTTGTAATCTGCAGGAAAAAGAGGCTTAAGTACCTTTGACTCTAGTACAACGAAATTGAATATACCCTACTGGTAATACACAACAGATAGTAATTTTGTTTGAGCTATGTTTTCTCCCCAAGCTTGAGGGTACATTTCCTTTTTCACCCCCTGATTTTTTCTCTTTATACCCAAATAATGTGAAAAGAGTGAGAGTTGCTTATCAGAGGTTCCTTAAGCTCTAGAGGTTCGTGAAACTTCTGGTGTTGAAAATAGAGCTAAACTGAGATGCTCAATAGTGATAGTAGGCCCCTTTGAGGCCGAACTAGATTCACTTGATCCTTGTCTGATTTGCAATATACCTTTCCCTTCTCCTACAAAATCAGCTAAGAACCCCTCTAAGTCTAATTCTTCATCACCTTTAGTCTTTTTTCTTAGCTACCGAATCAACTGATCATCTATATCCATTTCATTATGAATGTCTAAAAATGTCCTCTTTCCAAGTTATAATTCTTGTTTATGAGGAGTCTGAATTACATTGGATTGGTCCATTACATCAATGGTATTTTGATTTTGGGCCTCTGCCTCTAGAATATGCTTAACGTCTTCACATGAATCCAGGTTAGTAGTTCGTTCCATGATTTGGCAGATGCTTATACATGGGCCTTCTCACTTTAATCACTCCATGTGGGTCATACACCCATTTACTTACTTTTTCAAAATCCAACTGCTGTAACATTTCTTCTGTAACAGTTAAAGAAGTTCTAAGATTGACCAATAAAGGGACAACCTCTTGAGGAAGCTTGAAAGTTATGGCCTGCTTATACTGGGAAAAATGAAATTGATCTGAAATGAGCCTTTGTCTGATGTATTCCAAAGAAAATATTCTTGGAGTTAGGAAAATTGGCAGCTTGTATGGTTCTTGTTAAAAACCATATACTCTAATGATGGTGTGATCCTAATATAGGTATCAATATCCTAAACTGGTATCTTTGCTTAGCTTCAATATCTTTTTAAATTCACGAAACAATTTAGAGGCTAAGTGCCATGGAGCAGAATGTAGCATGCACTCATGAACTTGTTTACATAAATGCTAGGACCTTTATTCTGACATTGTTTCTTCACCTCCTCAGTCCACTCAATTACTAGCTTGGTTTTACCTAAATCATCCTTTGTTTTGATCCCAAATCTCTCTAAAAAGGAAGAATTATTGAATAATATGAGGTGCACCAAGTAGGCCTAGTACCTAAAAGACTTAGTGATGTGGAAATTTGCCAATTGAAAGTTTATGACTTCCTATAGGAATTGACAATAACCAAATTTTGTGAGGGTGATTGACTCCGGTGGAAATAAGACATAAAGCATCCCTAAAATGGTCTCATCCACTGATCTATCATGTTCATAGCCTAAAACCTGACAAATGCAAACAACCTGCTTGGTTAGTTCAGGGAAGATGGTGGATTTGAAAGGAGGTGGACCAATTGGTAATGGGACATACAAGGCTAATAGATTACTCAACAACTTCTCTCTTTCAGACCGTGATAATGCTTGGTACTTAGATTCTAGCTCATCATCATCCATGGTTTCATATACAACATGGTATAGAATTTGGAGCATTTGGGAAATGAATTCTTTATTTATTTCATAGATTATCCTAGAATCATGTACAAAAATTATTTGTTTCCTATCCACTTGGTAATTGACAACACACCAATTGACCAATTCTGAAAAGTGATAAGTTTGTGGAACAATTGATTTGGCTAGGTTCGATTCCCATAAGTTCAAGTAGTTTCGATCATTTTTAGTGTTAGCCTGGGCTCTTTGAATTAATTGGTGAAGGTTAGGGAAAGATAGTGCATGGTCAAATACATCCCTTTCCCTGCCCTCCAAGTGGTCATCAGATACAATTGTTTTCTTGGATGGTAAGATTTGATTTAGTGGCCATTTGATTACTATTAGGGGAAAATGTCTGAATACCTTTCTCCATCTATCCTTATTTTAAATAATTTGAACACATTTGAAAAAAGGAAATGTGAATAATACCAAAACTTATTTGTCGAAGGATAATTTGATTACTTTTACTGGAGTCTACTATACTTGTAACAATGTTTATAGTGTGCATTTACCTTATTTTCTTCGGGGGTAATTGTTTTAATTTTTTTTAAAAGATTCTTTGGATTACATTAACGTGATGCATTATTTATTTGACTTACATCACAATGGAACCTGTCATCAATTCATGCGTTTCGGGGGCGAGCTAAAGTGGTTTCATAATACCACCCCTGTGTACCAAAATGAATAAGGTGATGACACATTATCCCCCATTAATACAATGGTTTTGAATTTAGGCCTCCGACCCCTTGTTATCCAACGTGCACTTTCACTGGACGAAATAAGCTGAGAGCGTTGATCTTAGATCTCTATCAATGGTCTGATCATGTTCGTTGAATTTTCATTTCAAACCCTGATTTCTCTTTGTTGTGCCTACAAGAATATGGTAAAGTGATGTAGTATACAGGGCATCGAACCTAAACTAACGAGTGAATGATAGGGAAAACTTGAAGTCAATGGAACTCAAACATAACCAATGTGAACCATTTAAACATGAACAAACAACTACAGGATCTACATTCTCTATCTATATTAGCAATGAGGCTACATGCCGATGACAATGTGGGGTCGATCCCTCTGACACATAAGTGGGGTCGGTCTCTCCTTGTCATGGTCTTCTCCTCTACACACTGTCATTACTAGCGAGTGTCGATCCAATGTAAATGTTAATGGATTTCTCCTCTTCGCATATGTACTGGTAGGTGGGGTCGATCCAATGCAACTTTGAGTGGTTTGATCCTCTACAAACTCTCCTCAATGGCAGGTGGGGTCAAGCAATGCAGTCATCAACGGATTTGGGAGATGGTTTATTTTCTCGAGGTTTGACACCATATTGTTTTTTATGTTTGAAATGTATATTTTTTTATTTGTTTTTATTTTTGTTTATTTTTTATTTGTTATTTTCTTGTAATGTAATTTAAACTCATATTTGTATTTAATATGTCTTTTATAGTTATATGTAAGGGTATAGGGCCTAAGTGGAGGTACATTCCTATGCATGGGGGATGAGAGGGAGAGAATTGGATGGAGGGAGAGAGCCAACTAGAGCCATCTATTTCATCTTTAACGACACTATTAACACGTGCCTCAGTTTTCCCTGCCAACTGAAATATGTATATGGGATTCATTCCATTCATGATTTTTTTCATAAGTTAAGGGGATAAGGGGGATAAGTCAGGTATGGAATATTCATAGGGGTTTCTTCGTCTGATTCGTCTAACACATATAGTTCATGCAACCATGATCAAGGTTGCGATCATGCCTGGTCTCTCAAGATTTGCCCCAATTAATATTATGTAGGCCCCATGGTGAACAATTGGGACTTGTGGGCTTGGAATTGAAAGTGATTTGAGGCATGCAAAAATGGTTAGAGCACTAGGTTGAAGGTTTATGGGTTGTGTCCAGAACCCTAGGAAGAGGTACGAGCATAAGGAGCTTAGTTGGGATTGGGTGTGGGGGCTGGTGGGGCTGAGGTTAAGTTGGGTTAGGTATAGGTGGGGGCCTTATAGGGTTAGATGGGTCTACTAGGGCCGAAGTGGAGATAGTTGGTTCTTATGCATAGAGGGGGAGAGGGAGAGAACAAGTTGAGGGAGGGAGAGAGCCAACAAGATGAGCCATATTTTTCATTTTTAATGG
>ML783486.1:307186-335013 GCA_009831015.1 Picea engelmannii | reverse complement strand
GGTGGGGGCCTTATAGGGTTAGATGGGTCTACTAGGGCCGAAGTGGAGATAGTTGGTTCTTATGCATAGAGGGGGAGAGGGAGAGAACAAGTTGAGGGAGGGAGAGAGCCAACAAGATGAGCCATATTTTTCATTTTTAATGGCACAGTTAGCACCTACCTCGGTCTTCCATTTCACCTCTATATACCTCCCTCTTTCTCTACTCCCTCCCTCTCTCTCCATCTCACTCACAACCTCTTATTTTCTGCTCTCTCTCTCTCTATCCATGTCACTGATATCAGCCTATCATAGTACTCTAACACACTCTCACACTGTCAAAATACTCTCACACTCTCACACTATCACATTACTCTCACACTCTCACACTATCACAATACTCTCACACTCTCACACATTCTCTCATATAATATCGATTGTGAGTAATTTAACTTACTTCATTTGTATCACACTCTCGACATTTCTCTATCTCTCTCTCTCTCACACACTCTCTCTCTACCCCCCTCTTTGTCTTCCTCTCTCTCCCTGTCACATCAACCATTCTCTCATATATCAATTATGAGTAATTTAACTTACTTCATTTGTATATATCACACTTTTGACCTCTCTTCTGCTCTCTCTCTCTCCATGATTTCACTAGTCTCAACCTCTCTCCCTCTCACACTCTCTCACACTCTCTCTCTACCCCCCCTTTTTGTATTAATCTCTCTCTACCCCCCTCTCTGTCTTCCTCTCTCTCTCCCTCTCACATCACACATTCTCTCATATATCAATCATGAGTATTTTAACTTACTTCATTTATCTCTCTCTCTCTCTCTCTTCCTCTCACACTCACACATTCTCTCATATATCAATTGTGAGTAATTTAACTTAATTCATACTTCATTTGTATATATCACACTCTTGACCTCTCTTATGCTCTTCCCCTCTCTCCATCTCACTAGTCTTGACCTCTCTATCTCCCTCTCACACTCTTACACACTCTCTCTACCCCCCCTCTCTGTCTTACATTCTCTCCCTCTCACAATCACACATTCTCTCATATAACATTGATTGTGTGTAATTTAACTTACTTCATTTGTATCATACTCTCAAAATCTCTTCTACTCTCTCTCTCTCTCTCTCTCTCTCTCTCAACCTCTCTCTATCCCTCTCACACTCTCACACACAAACTCTCTCTAACCCCCCTTTCTACCTTCCTCTCACAATCACACATTCTCTCATATATCAATTTTGAGTATTAATGTAACTTAATTCATTTGTATGAATAATGTTTGCAAAAGCTTCTCATCAAATAAATCACAGTGCAAAACTATTGACATTAAACCATGACCTAGACCTAGGCCATGACCTAGAGTACCTACACCTAGACTATGACGTACACACAGAGGGAAAGATCCAACACGAGTTATCTTTTTCATTTTTAATGACATTGTTAGCATGTGTCTTGGCCTTCCTTACCACCTGTAATCTGTATACATGATTCATTCCATCCATGAACTAGACCATGACCTATACCTAGGCCATGAACTAGACCTACACCTAGACCATGACGTAGACAATGACAATACTATTTCTCTGTCTCCCATTCACTCTCTCCCCTTGCTCCTATGTCTCGATCCCACCACTATCTCAATCTCGCTCTCTCTCATTTTGATCTCTCACACGATCACTCACTCTCTCCCCTTTTCTCCCTCTTCCTCTCTCTTTCTCCCCCAAGTACTTTGCCTCTCTCCCCCACAACAACTATATATCTAAGTTCAAATTACAAACCATATAGATGAGTTCAAATTACAAATATATAAAATAATAATAATCTTTCTTTGTAATTTCAAATATAACTTTTTGATGAGTTATATATATATATATATATATATATATATATATATATATATTAAAAATTCATAAACATTGAGCCATGTTTTTTTTGAGGAATTTCAAAGTGTTAAATATGACAATATAAAACTTTAGACAAAATTACAAAATCAAATTTATTAATGATTATAAATCGAAATGTTTTCCAAAGTACAACTTACTCATTATAAATCATAATGATTTTCCAACTACTACAACCTTAGTATCATAATTATCAACTAATTAAACCACCATTTGGGTTTAATGATGATATTCATAATTTGACTGATTGATACAACTGTTAGTTGGAGCGAATTGTGTGATAATTCACACATGAAGAGTATCAACTTGTACTTTGGAAATGAATGATTAAAACTTATATAGATAAATTCTCATTTGGCTCATGATCCATTTAAGGGTCATTTCGTTGATCTTTTGTATTTGAGAGATAATCAAATATTGGGAATTGTGAATCTTGATGATTACACCTGTCTAATGGCGATGAAAGGCTCAAATTACCAAAGAAAGACGAATAATTCAAAGACTGGGAATACTTATGGAGCTACTGCTAGTGTTGCAAATTTTGCAGTTGTTGTTCCTGCAACACTGATTATTTGAAAAAGGTTCGTAGATATATTTCCTAAAGTTCCTACTCGTTCAGTTAAGAGTGCTCCTGAAGAAAGGGATAAAATGTTTAAAGCTCATGCAAGGAATGAACAACCCACAATGGACTTTCAGCTCATGGTTGAGAACAAACTAAACATAATTATGAATGATTAATGGGGATTAAACATGATCTTCATGTTTTAAAATGTCCCAAATGCCAAGCCGAGGAGAACAATGGAGTTGGAGGTGTTAGTTCATCTGCTTTTGGGATTAATGTGTACATTAGCAAAGATGAGGAAATGGGTGATGCCTAAATAGACTCAAATCATTATATATTAATCGTATTAAGTTTAAGTACTACGTTTGAGGATGCGATTTAGACATATTTTGTAATTTTGATAATTCTAGGCTTTTAGCCTAATACTTTGTATATCTCGTTTTTAATATAAATGGCTTATGTTGTTCCTTTAATGACTCATCTCTTATTTGACCAATGCATATTCTGTTTATATAAAGGATAATTACAAGAAATATTCATCTGAAAGATATGTTAGAAAAATATTTTGTTTATAATTTCTTGGTTTCAATGTACTTAAGCTAATGCAGAATTTCATATTTCCACTCATATATATTTTATACTATGCTCAGTTTTTGTAAGGAATTTTAAATTCTGTTGAGAAAGAAGAATTTGTAATAAGAGTTTTTTTGTACAATAGAGTCCTTTATGACTGAAAATGAAAAACTGACCTTGATTCCCCTCATAACCCACCATCCTATAATTCATCATAATGTTGTGAATCTTTCTACATAGAAATCATCCTTTTTGGAGTGTAAAGGCACTACTAATTGTACAAACATGTTATAAATATTGGAATGATCAATTGTTGAGGGTTATTGATGAATCAAGATGTTTTGGGAGATTTCTTGAAGCGGTCAATGCTACATTCATTGCTTTGATCCAATGTTTTTCTTTAAGCAAAATTTCACCAATTTGGCTATATTTTATTTGTTTTGAAGAGATTTAGACTACAAATTTTGATGTTTTCATTGAAAATAAAAAAAACTTGTAGCATAATTTATTATTATAGTTATGCATACACTTATATTTTCACTTAAATATAAACATTTTCCATGAACATATAATAGGTTTTCTTAATTTTTTTTCCAAATCAACGATTATGCATCCCAATTTTTTTGGGAATATTCACTACATTTGGATGAATAGTTAATAACAACTACTCTTGGGAAAACCATGAATTTTCAACTGAATTCATGTAAATTTATGTAGGAAAATAAAATGTTTTTAATACTTGTAATATTATTTTTACTTTTTTCAACATCTAGGTGGTATACCATGTTGTATATTAGTGTGTAGAATTTTTTCCATGTATTTCAAAAGATATTTTCCATTTCCATTTCTTGTTGTTGTAAGTTGTTGTTAATTACTGTCAAAGATGCACATGTGACACTAATGGAATGGTGTTGTTGCCAAATTTTAAAGGTAGTAACAATAATTCATTTGGTTATCGCCTAAGATAAATGATATATACATTTTTTTACAGATATGCTTTTATAACTAGATAGTTTGATAAGGTATGACTTATGTGTTTTGAAAGAAGAAACATTGCTTTGATCCCTAAGTCTGATCACCCTACTTGTTTTCAATCTACCTTCTATTTTTATTTGTGACTAAAGGTCTTATTAGAGCCTTGTTGGATGCAAAATAAAGTGGGTCAAAATTGGCACTAGGGCATGCATTTTACTCTCAGGTTGATTTGCATTCAAATTTACACGCACTAGTAAATTTGGGTCATTTTGCGACGACCATTTCGACTTGCGGCATTATGTCATGGAGATTGTGATGAATCTTGGGCCCCTCAAACGTCGCATCATATCCCGTGGCAAGTGCGACGAACCTGAGATAACGTCGCAAGAGTGACAACCCAAGGAGGTCGTCGCAAGAGAGATGACCTACATAGGTCACTGCAAGAAAGACAACTTACAATTATCATTACACAAGAGACGCCCAACAATCATCGTCGCAAGAGAGATGAACGATCGATAGTTGTGATGAATTATCAATACTAATGACAACCAAGGATGATCATCGCAAGAGAGACAACCTGAGTAGTTCTTGAGATGAACTGTCAATACTATCGACGGACATCTTCGTCGCAAGAGAAACAACCTATCCTAGTTTCGACGATGAATAGTTTGTCACAAGAGCAACGAACCATCGATTGATGCAAAAACCTATTCATACGATCCTCTTTGTCGCAAGAGAAACGACCTATCTTAGTTTATGCGACAAATAGGTCGTCGCAAGAGCGACAAACTGTTGATAGTTGCGGCAAAATATTCATACGATCGACGATCCTCTTCGTCGCAAGAGAAATGACCTATCCTAGTTTCTACGATGAACAAGTCGTCACAAGAGAAATTAATGATTGATAGTTGCGATGAACTATTCATGTTATCGATGATCATCGTCATCGCAAGAGCGACGAAATATATATTTAAAAAAAAAATATTAAATATTAATGCAAGAATGAGGTATGTGGATGTTGGTATGGTCATTCTTTGCAAATATTCCATATGAATATCTTTCTTCTCTTGACGCAAGCACTAGATTATGGAAACAAAAAGTTATGAAGCTATTTAGAAAAACAAAAACAACAAGAAGTCATCACCAATACTACATGCCATTCATTCGTACTAACTACCGTTCATTCGTAGGAAGGTGTATAAATAATATTTCATGCCAAGGGAATATGAAAAGTCATGGAAGTTTGCATCCCATCTGTTCATATCTTGATTAGTCATAATAGTTTAAAATTTACACTTCAGGAAGATGAAGAGATAGAGGACTCGACAACCAATTATGATGGTTGAGCTTGCTTGTAGTATTTTTGCTGAGTTTTCTATTTGTATTGGCACCCCTGCACCAATACAAGTGGATGCATCAACATTCGGGTACACACAACTATGCCCAATTATATGCATCGTACTCATGCCTGTGCCTAAATCCAGTTTGCATGGGGATATAAACAAGTGCACCTCACTCATATTGTTGGGTCTGTGCATGAACACAACACGACTCGACCCACCACTCCTAGCACACATCAAAATTGCAATTATCATGTGCACACATGTACTTAGACAACACTTCAAAGATAAGCATTTCTTTAGTGCAGGTCCTCCAATCATACTCAGTCGATCTCTGATTCTTTTATGGATCATGCCCCCTTTATATAACCCAAACAAAAAAATTGTCATTCTACACAGATTCCTAGTAATGTTTTCCAAGTCTCTCCCAAGTTTTTGTTGAGTCCAAGTCAAAATCTAACTCTCCATCCTTGTTGATTTTTGTGATCTTGGTTGTATTCATGTGTGGATGTAGTTAGACTAGTGGATATATTTCAACTTTCTCTGTATGTTCTCTTCGTGCCATTCTAAATTTTGTACTTAAAAGACTATAATTATTGTAGTCTACTATGGTTATCTAAATGCAGTACAAATTAGAGAATAAGACAACGTATTGTATGTGTAAAATCTCACTGTAACTCCTTGGAAATGAGGCAATTGTAAGCACTCATGTTGATGTATGTTCAATGTTGCTAGTTATGCATAAAGATCACAAATAATGGAATTGAATGGCTAGAAGTAATGCTTACATCTAAATCGCTGTTTACTATTTTCTCTTCTAACAAAATTGAGAGATCATCTATGTTATCACCAAGACAACAAAATTATAAGACACTCCTTGAATTTGGACATGTCTGAGTAGTTTTTCTAAATGAATTCTAAACATGCCCTTGATAACAATTATTGAAATTGAATCATAGACATCCCAAGCTCTACGCAGTAAAAAAAACAACACAAAACAAACTTCCCTATTCAAGAGGAGTCCGCTCTCAAAACATATAGTAGAATGAACAAGAAAGAAGTTGAAACTTTCATATTCAAGAGGAGTTTACTCTCAAAAAATATAGTAGAATGATCAAGAAAGAAGTTGAAAGTAAAAAATGAAACCAGAAATAGGTTCCGGGAAAATACTAGTCCTAGAAACATAAAAGAATATCTGCTAGTACTTTTTGAAGATTTAATAATTTCAAGGTTTCTACAATATATAACCTTTATAAAATCCTAGCAATTTTCGAGCAGAAAACAAATGTTTCACAAAATAAGTAATAAAAAGTCACAGAGACACTTGGATGGATAGAAGTAGAGAAAAAAGAAAAATAGAGAACAAGGAACTACATTATGCCACTTTACTTCATCTCTTTCAATTTTCCAACTGCAGTAACAAATTTACAATGACAAATAGAGAACAAGGAACTACATTATGTCACTTTACTTCGTTTCTTTCAATTTTCCAACCGCAGTAACAAATTTACAATGAAAAAGAAGATGAAAAATTCAATCTGACACTTGGAAAACATTATGATATACAACGTCAGTAAATGATATACACATTTCGAGAATCCAATTTTACCTTTCTAGCTAAATAAGTCCCTAGGAATAGGCGTGGAAACAAGGGTTGCATAGTGAGAGGACTTGTTTACCTTGTAATCCATCATAGTTAAGAATCAAAATTAGAAATATATAAAAGGGAAACGTCAAACTCTTGTTTAATATACTCATATCATTTGAAGAAGCAAACCCAATTATAAAATCTTGAGGAAATAGACTACTACAATTTGTAGGGATTTCAAAATAAGATGGAACCTTTGAGAAGGCCTTTGTTGAAACATACAAAATATAAGTGGAAGAATCCATATTCAGTAAGTCTTGACACCTTAAATATTAAAAGATAGCTACATTGAGTGGACATCATAACTATGGAGTGAACCCTATGCAATACACTAAGAGAATACTCTGAAATTGTATGTTGTGGCTTCAATTTTTTTCATTCTATATTTAGATTATTTTTCTTTGTCATGGTTACGATATGCTCCAGTCACAAAATATATACAAAGTTACAAACACAAATGCATGCAAACCTCAGTGAATGTGTAGGGAAATTAAAGTGGAAAAGAATTTCCAAAAATCCTGACATATTGACATAAAAGCATTAAGCATTTGGATGCAATGTGCATTGCATTGAAAAACAATAGAATGTATCCTTCAATTCCATGCAAATATAAATACCTAAATTTATTGTGAGGACAACTACAAAGTTGCTACTAAATGGAATATATGAAAGCTTTGGCAATAAACATGCTTGAAAGAGAGATAGTTTCATAGGATGCTCTCTCCAATTCGGGAGATTCTTAAGAATAAAAGAGAACGAGTTTCATGAGATGAATCCATACAACCCTTTCATGAGTTATTTCATTAATGGATGAAAAGTTGAAACACATTAAGACATCTAGTTCTGAGATGCCATTAAAATATGGATTTACCACAACATCTAGTTTTCAATCTCTAGTTTTGCGATGCCATTAAAATATGAATTTACAAAAAACATCTAGTTTTCATGTTGAAAACTATTGCTCAAGTATTATATTAACATCAATTTGCTTCAAATATTAAAAGAATATAAATATTTGTAGCTAGAACAATATAAATCTTTAGAAACTAAAATGTAGAACTTTGATCTCTTATGCCATTGCACTATTCCATACTGTATTGCATTTACTATTGACAAGCATAGAAAATATGCTTTGTCTTAATCTCCTTGAAGAAACTCCATTTTCCACCAAATACTCTCTAAGACTCTCCAACATAATTGACACATCTCTCATGGTTGGACATTCTTCAGGTTGGAACATGAGATTATGATTCTCATATGATTTCGATGTCAAACCTTTTGCAAGGAATTACACTCTGCTTTAAAACTCTTCACAACCTGTTCATTTTGCAAATGGAAAACCTTCATAGCAACAATCATGCCATCATTCAAAATTCCTTTGTACATCGATCCAAAACTATCATTCCCCAACAAATTGGCCTCAATAAATCCATTAGTTGCTCTAGAAATCTCTTGATATGATATACTTTCATGCTCTAATTTATGGGAAACAACTCGTGGGAAATCAAAGTTTTGTAGATGGAAATTCCCTCTTGAGAGKAAYTGCAAAAGTAGACAACATAATATAAMACYAATASCAYMAAMAATTGGCAATAATACTTTTCTCAAAACATCAAAATGACTTCTTGGTGCTGGACATGCTGGTAAGGAAAATACTTGTGGACCACARAGACYTAAATTTCCACTTAAGGATAYGATAATGCTTTGATTTGTAGAAAAWYMTCCTTTTGATATTTCTTYRTTGAKATTGTTGAAAGATAAATTCAAATAGTGAAKCTCTTTCAACTTKTTGAGAGTAATTGGTATTGTCCTTGATAAGGAGTTATAAGAGAGATCCATGTCCATGAGATTTTGTAGATACCCAAGTGAATATGGAATGGAACCTTCTAAGGAATTGTTAAATAGATTCAATGATTCAAGTGCAATGCAACTTCCAAGTGTTGGTGGAATGACATCGATTAATAGATTGGTAGGAATGTCTATAGCTAAAGTATTTTCAAGTTTCTCTTTCTCTAGAGGTAAGGGTGGAATAATTTCATTTGGTTCTAAAGCAATAATCTACAACAAAATAATAAATATTACAATAAATATCACAGGAGAGTAATAAATATCATAGGAGTGTATAGAGTTCAATGGTGTAACAAACCCAACCCCCTATCCACTTTTAGGCTGGTGGGATGTCTGATTTTCATCTTCTTGGAACTAAGGATGAGTATTTAGGTTCATTGGTGCCTATGATTTGTAATTTCTACTCGGAAGTGGTGTCTATATCTCATTCATTTCAAATACTCTACTGCATAATTATGGTTATGCTTATACTATGATATCCAGGGGATTCCTTATACACAACCAAAAAAAACCAAAGTATTGGATTAGCTGTGTGAATCATATGATATGATGAACTAAAGGGAATCATATATGCTACAAACTTGGGTGTGGTTCATTAGATAGAATGAATGGACCCATAGTGGCCCACAAATGATGTTAATGTAAAAATAAATAAATAAAAGGAACCTTAAGAAGTCATAAAAAGAAGAAAAAAGACAAGACATACTTGATCTTTGATATTCTAATGTGTAGCATTGCATTGATACAACATCTAGAGCATCTGCAAATGCGTGAACTGCACACTGTAGTAAATAAAAATAGAATTATATTTAGTTTTTAGTAAAAACCAAAAAGTAATTTTAAGACATGTCAATAAATCATAATAGAAATTAAAACCGACAAGATTGCAAATAGTAAACACCATTGATATTATTTTTTGTAAAATCCATATGAGAGGAGATTAAATAATGACACACACACACACACATATCAGATGCGAAAACCTGAATAAGCTCCTCTTGGTTTCGAGAATAATTTATTGGAGCCGTCTGATCTTGGAGAAAACCTCCCTCGATTTGAAGGAGCAACAACAAAGTCAACTTTGACTATGTTGTTGCTCCGTTGGATCGAGAGAGGTTTGATCCAAGAATAAACGACTCCAATAAAGTTTTCTCTACTAAACATGGCCAACAATGTGAAGGTGGAAGTTCCTATGGCCCCTCTCCCCCACCTCACATCACTCTCAATTCCCCAATACCCAATCTATATTATACTAAAAAATATGCATTGAAAATATTCAAATTTGATAAAAAGTGATTGTAAAGCTATAAATGAGGTTTATCATTCAAAAGCATATGTCATAATTTTTTTTTTTTTTTATAAATGAGATTTATCATTCAAAATATGTTACAAATATACTAGCTATATAATGTACATCTATCTGTCTTATAAAATTATTATACATCATCAATTTCTTTTAGTCTTCTTTTATGTTTCCAGTTCTTAAGTAATTCATCCATGTCCATGTCTTTGTTTACTGGGTACTCTTTAACAAATGATGTTGCTTCAGTCCTTTCACACTGAGCACCTACACAAAATATTAAATTTATATGGCCAATTTTTAAATATCATTGAAGTAGTTGATTAATATTAAAAAAAACCTCTGCAATGTAATTATTTACTTGTTGGTCCACTAGTAGGCTCCATTGGAATGGCTTCCCTGTTCTCCTGATCATCTTTAGGTCGAGGAGGCTCAACTATGACATTCTCTGCCATTGAAACGACAAAAATTATAAGGACAAAATCATAAATGTATAAGTAATAAAAATTAGAAGTACAAAATTTATAAGTACGAAATTATTAAGTACATGATTAATATACAACCATTTTACCGTCGTGGGCCTCAGTCACAGGAACATCTTGGGGCTACACCCCACTGGGATGGGGCTACTAGGGAGCACCATGATCTTTTGGCCGCACTGCACTATCAACGCTTTGTTGTCCAATGCTAATGGTTTCATTGATAGTGCTTCTCCCCTGATTAAAAAAAAGTAAGACATTAAAGTTATGAACGATATCAAATATTTACGTATTTTATAAGTATTGAAAGGTTAATGTAGACTGATTTTTATTTACCTTATCCCGCAAACTGGATCTTGGGGTCTGCCCCATGATTTTCCTACTATCAACCACGACTTTATAGCCGTACTTGTAACCAAGTTGGAGGTCTTCCTCCGCGGTTTTAGTTATGAAGTCATCACCCTGCATTGCATAAGAGCATGTTTTTTTAATGTTTTTGTCTGCAATAAACTGAAAGTTGTAAGGCGATACAAATAATATTCTTAAGATGTTTGGATACTTACGATTCATGACTGTAACCTTGAGTAGCCTCCTTGGCCTAACTTGTGTTGGCCATGTTTGCCAATCATTGCTTTGGTTTCCTTCGAAGTTTCAGGCAACCTATCATCAAAATTTTCAAGTATGTTATATACCACACTTTTATTTAGATCTAAAGAAAATTAAAGGTATTGAAATCAAAATATTGTAATTTACCTTGGGGTATCGGTTATTTTTTCAACATATTTTCTTTTGCATCATCAATGATCGCCTTCCACCCCCTCTCTGGAATTGAGGGAGGACACTCATACCTAGGGTTGCCTGCCAAGATTTGTATATAAACATCCCACATATATTTTAAATATTCTTCTGCTGCAAAGGTGACCACCTTTTTATTGAACATTTCTACTCCAAAGAGGCCTTCGAGATAATCCATAAGTTATTTTTTGAGGTTGGAATTCTGGAAATTCCACCTCATGCGTAAGGTTTCCCCCAAAATCAACAAGGCCTTTCTCTCCAGGTGCCTATAAAAATGGTCGCTTCCTACACACAAAAATATATGATCATTATTTTAAAAATAATAATCTAGATGATTTGTGTATGAGATGGACAACATGAAATAGTTAAAATATGAAAAACTACCTGAGAGTCTTATTTGTTTTAATGGAAGTCCATTATCGTCGAACAAAAATGTTCACGGAATGGTCCCCGTGCTGGTCACACGTCTAGCTCCAGAAAATGCAACCATGTCAACCACATCATCAACCTCATCTTTGTCACCAACTCTAGAGCCTGACCGCTGTGTGGATTCTTGGCGGTGTGTGTCATGGATCCTATCTAAATTAGGTATGGAAGATGGAGAAGTAAACAATACTCTAACAGTTGTATGACAACCCGCGTCAAGAATCTGTGGCATATCTGCAATGCCACTACTACAAACACCGGGTTGAATAGGCTCCAAAAATATCTTTATAAAAAAGAAAATGTTTTTTTCGTGAGATAATGTAAAAGTTAAAAAGAAGACTTTCATAATTGAACATATGAGTACATTAAAAAAAACACTTTAAATTATGGTTATTACCTTATATGTGTTAAGTTGTGACATAAGGAGATTGATTCTTTCTAGGACGCCAGGAGTTTGATCTGGACGATCTAACAAGCTATCAAGTTCCTTGTTGGATTTAATGATCTGTCCTTTTATTAATACTATTGGATTAGGGGATGAATACAACCCCTCCTCACCGGAGGAATCATGATCAACATGGCCCGCTGACTGCATATAATTTCAACATGAAAATCAATGCTATTTCATTTATATAATAAAATGATATAATTGATCACCACACAAATCAAATTATATAAACAAATATTAAAATTCACGTAAAATGAAAGTCGAATTTGATAATCATTTACATGTTCTGTGGCTGGCCCTTTTCCACGATCATCCTGCCACATTATAATATAATTAGAACCCCCACATATTTAAAAAATTGTTAATGATAACAAAAAAACTGATTTCCACCCAAATAAAATCAACCTCAATGATCAACCTCCCACATTATTATAAAATTGGGACAGTGAAATATTTAAAACATTGTTAAAGATAAAAAATATAATGCAATAAGTAGAAGTTGCTTCAAGAGGTGTTGCATAAGTACCCACACACTATTAGTCGATGTTTCTATTCAATTCAAATGGTAATCCACTAATAACTCTTCTGTCGGCCCTTGGTTATGGAAGCAAGAGAATATCAAGGAAGAAAAGGGAGAATGCGAACTTCGCGGAAGACACAGTGATTGTTACTGGGTCGAAGTGAGCAAAAGAGCAGAAAAGATGGAACAAAGTAAGCTGTTGGATGAGGAGATCGGGGATGACAGATAAGCAAGGAAGAAGGATCGTGGACAACTCAACAAGCAAGAAAAGCCACCGTTGGATGCTTTGGAGCACCGCGTGAGAAGGAAGGAAAGACAGGCTGGCGGAGCCCTGGAAACGTGGGTCAAGTTGACCTAGGGTTTTAGACACCTAGGGTTTTGGTATCTAGGATTTTGGACACCTAGGTTTTGGCCTAAGGATGTCAGTGAGCTATTGTAATGTATAAATAGAGGTCAAGAAGACTTGGGTTGGGTTGGTATGTGTCAATATTGTCATTGTTGTTATTGATCGATCTAGTTGTTGTGGTGAGAAATTGTTGTTGAGTGAGAGAGAAGTGCTAAGAGTGAGAGCCTTCTGGTATTGTAAGATCTTCAATTGGGTGCAAAGATCAACCCTGCAACTGGGCGCGCAGGGAGGGGAGAGGAAGAGAGGATAAGGAAGAATATCTGCTAGCTAAGAGCACAGACAAGAACTGTATGCTTTACCTTAATATATTATAGCACAGTTCTGTGGATGTAGCCCTAGAGAGAGGGTGAACCATGTACATCTTGTGTTGTGTGTGATTGGTTTTTTATCTCTCTCATTGATATATTGTGATTGCATTACTGTTTTGGATCTGATAAGTAGATGTGCTGAATAGATCTAAGCTGATAAGTGATATATGAGTGTTGTGTTGTTCTTGTGTTAAGTCCACTTGATCTTACCTTTGGTTGTAGACATCTCTGTCCTGAAATCCCCTCATAACTGCTTCAGGTGAGACTGCATCTACTTTGCAGGTGTGGCCAAAAGGGCCAGTAGTTAGGGCTTGTTGGTGCGCTCTTGGAGCTGAACCCTGTGTCTTCCCCTGTGCCAACAAATGGTTTCGTTGCCGGGACCAGAATCTTCTTGAGGGAATGTCAAGGTGGTTTCCATCGAAGATAGAGATTCAAAAGTGGATAGAATATCAAGAAAAGGACTTCACTGAAGCCCAGAACAAGAACCCTAATCTTAGCTCAAAATATTGGCTGGAGAAATATATATTTACTGATATACACAAAATTTTCTTTGGAGGAATCCATCAGGAGCTATATGAGTGGATAGCTAGGTTAGCTGATACCCAGTAAATGAAGAGGAGGGTTTCTACAATGGTGGAGGAGGAGGATACCCAGTAAGAAGAACTACGGGGAGGAGGGTTTCTACAGTGGAGAAGAGACATACCTGACAGACGAAGAACATTCAGAACCCGCTAGGGCAGAGGAAGGAGAAGTTGAAGAGCTTCACCGGGGAGAACCTGAAACCTCAGAAACTGCGCAGACCATTGAAGTAAGTACTATTATCCCTCCTGTTGATTTAGTAGTATTAATCAATCAAAGTAATCCCAGTCACCAGAGTACCCAGAGCAATGTCAATAGTATTCCACCACATACTTAGTTAGGGACCCGAGGAAGATCTATGGTAGATGAGATGAGGCTTCCTATCTTTAGGGAAGATGGATCTGAAGATCATGATCAACACTGGTTCCTATGTGAAGCCGTATGGAATATTAAAATTTTCACTGATGAAGCTGTCAAAAGAACCCAGTTTAGTACCACTCTAAGGGATTGTGCATTGAGTTGGTACATGAAGCCTGTCCAAGGACTTGCACAACCTAATCCACTGAATCAAATTAAGAATGTGTTGATTGCAGAGTGCAAGAAACCCAAGTCGGAGTAACAATGTATCACATAGCTGAAAGAGATCAAACAGAAGGTGGCCGAACCTATTTGGGAATTCAATCAGAGATTCAAAACCTTAACATGCTGATTCACTTTTCAGATCCCAGATGAACAGAACAAAGAATGGTTCATTGCTGCACTCTTACCACACATCAGAGTTCCCCTGATGCAACATAAGATTGATTTGCAGTCTGAGGCACTGGAGATCGCCATGAAGTTAGAATCAACCCCTATGGGAGAATCCAGCTCAGGTATGAGTCAGATCTTGAGTTAGCTAACTAGTTTGTATATGTAGGTCGAAGATATGAAGAAAGACAAGGGAAAATATAAAAGAGAAGATATTTGGTGTGTCAGATGTAGATCAGAAGGCCATGAGAAGGAACACTGTCCCCTATTCAATGAATACTTGGCTTCTGAAGTTACGAGCCCTTTGAAGCAAGTCACCTTACCTTGGTGCAAGGTATGCAGAAACAAACATCGCCCTGGTGAGTGATACTACATGCAAAAGTATGTTTAGACACCTACAAATTTGTACTGTACATTTTGCAAGTTCGTAGGACACGATGATAGGGATTGTAGGGCTTACGATCTCATGCATGAAAGGTCGAGAGACATATATAAGATTCAAGGTGAAGTACAACAAGAAGGAAACACTATGCAATTTAACTGTCCTGGGAGAGGAAACTTCAATCCTCGTGGTGGATACAGAGGAAGAGGAAGAGGAAGAGGAGGAGGAATGGGTCGAGGCTGAGGATAGATCATCTGTTATAACTGTGCACAACCAGGACACCTTGCAAGGGATTGTCAGAACCCTTGTACCACTTGCAGCTACTGCAACTCATTTGACCATGTCATAGAAGATTGTCCTGTGCTTCTAGCTAAGATTCAAGAAAGACGAGGACCTCAACAGAACCTACAAGTGCAACTGATATATGCTGAGCCTCGCGGAGAAGACCCTAGAGTCACTTTTATAACAAGAGGAGGCTCTGTCACAGGAGATGACAGAATAATCAAAGGGAAGACTATAGAAGATTCAGGAATCAAGAAAGCTACAGAGAAGACACAAATGCTTGATGCAAAGAAAGAAAGACAAATGTTTGAGGAATCCAGAAAAGAATTCAGAGGAGACCAAGGCTCTTCATCGAAGACAAGACCAGAAGTGAGAGAATATGGAATGCCTCTGGAATTCTATCAGTCTGCTTCGCCAAAAGAATAAAAAGAGGTAAGCAAGCTCATGGAATTTTTATATACTTGTATTAAGTTGATTTAGGATGAAAGTGTTATACAAGAGTTACAAAATTTAATCAGACAATATGAGCTAGGAAAGATAGACCCCTTACTGAATAAAATTGGTAAGAAGAGAAGGACAAATAAGGAATTACATTTGAATGCCCAAATAGGAGAGTATGAGATAGATTATGTAGTCCTCGACTTAGGGTCAGAGGTCAATGTCATGATGAAGAAAACCTGGGTGCTGATGGGAAAAATGAAGTTTATCTATTCCCCTATTAGGCTTAGGATGGTCAATCAACAAGCTGTAAGCCCTTTTGGTAGATTAGAACATGTCCCCGTGGACATTGATGGAGTAAGAACATTTGCAGATTTTGAGGTAATTGAAATAGTTGATGATAGTTGTCCTTACCCTGCGTTGTTAGGAATTGATTGGGCTTTCAATAATTCCACTGTGGTTGATTTAAAGAAAAGACATATGACTTTTGAAAGAGATGGCCTTAGGGTCATTGCACCTTTAGATCCAGATGAAAGTCAACGATACACATAACCTATCAGAGAAGAAGACCACACATATGCACTAGAAAATATATATAAGCTAACATCCAGACAACATGATTACATTAATCCTACAACATATGGGAGCCTAAGCTGGCGAAGTGAGAGCGCATGTTCATCAGACTCACATAACCTTTATATCCAGATGAAGGTCAGCGATACACATAACCTATCAGAGAAGAAGACCATGCATATGCACAAGAAAATATATATAAGCTAACAACCAGACAACATGATTACATTAATCCTACAACAGATGGGAGCCTAAGCTGGAGAAGAGAGAGCACATGTTCATTAGACTCAGAAAAAGCACTGGAGAATTGGCAGAACAAGATGTATGAAGTATCTACAAGAAGATGTGCTAGATTAACTAGAGAAGTTTACTGGATTGGCCCAACAGTAAGCAACTTACCCACCTTTGATGGTCCGAGTCCTTTAGAAACCTTCTAGTCAGACTTTGAAGAAAGTGTACCAATACAACAAATATTATTGGCAATGGATGAGGCCTTGAAAGCCACACCAACAAGATGGTGGGGGACACATAAACATAGCATCACATAATGGGTACAATGTCGTACCTTGATGACAGTGTGGTTCTCAGCACAAGTAGAAGGATGCAAAGTTCAGTACACAGGTCGAAGCTGCCCAAAGGACCATGTGTGGAGTTGTGAGGAATCCTGGAGCAAAATCCCTCAAGAACAATGGGTGCAAAATTTGATTAACACGCTGGACACGACGCCTATCAACTGGTACCTCCAAGCAGAGTTGCACCTCATCACTGTAGATTGGAAAGGTATGACTCAGAATTTTGTAACTACCTTCTTATTTGAAAGTCAGTATCCCTCAGTAGATCAATCTTCATAGATTGTGAAACAGAAAGTATTTGAAGAGACATCCAACCTCCCTATGGCACAAGAAGAGGACGAATGGACTGCGCCTCTTTAGAAATTGCAGGGTTGCTACAACATCAATGCCGATGAAGATGACAATCCCAGGAAGGTGAACATCGTAGAAACAGAGGGCCAAAGAGACGTGGAAGGACCAGGAGTTGAGCTGCCATTCAATGGAAAACCAATCAAGATTAAGAAAGTCAATGTTGGAACAAAGAAGACACCAAAGTTTGCAAATGTTGGAGATTACTGGGATGCTGCCACCATTGACAAAATTACAGAGTTACTGCATGAATATCAGGACTTGTTTCCAACCAAGTTCACTGATATGAAGGGCATGAAAGGACCTATGGGAGAGATGAGGATTCCTTTAAAGCCAGATGCAAGACCAGTTAAACAGAGACCTTACAGACCAAACCCTAATATAAGGAAAAAGTGAAGATTGAGCTTGACAAAATGTTAGAAGAAAGAATTATAGAACCTGTCGAAGAGTCAGAGTGGATTAGCCCTATGGTGGTACAAGAGAAGAAGACAGGAGAAATTAGGATATGCGTAGATCTAAGGAAGTTAAATGATGTTTTTTTGCATGATCCCTTCCCTACACCATTCATTGATGAAGTGTTAGATAATGTGGGAGGCCATGAAGTATATTCTTTTACAGATGGATTTTCAGGATACCATCAGATCCGGATTGCCAAGGAAGATCACCATAAGACCACATTTGCAATAGAATGGGGATCCTACCAATATACAATGATGCCATTCAGATTGAAGAATTCCCCAACCATCTTTTCTAGGGTGGTGGTCGAAGCATTCAAGGAATTTCTGCATAAATTTTTAGAAGCATATTTTGATGATTGGACTGTTTTTAGTTTATTGAAGAATCATATTGAATGTCTAAGGCTAATGTTGGATAAATGGAGGCAGTGTCAAATTTCTTTGAACCTGAAGAAATGTATTTTATTTTCACCATTTGGAGTGCCGTTAGGTCATATTGTATGCAAGAAAGGATTGTTGGTTGATCCATCCAAAATTGCCATTATAGTTGATCTACCCCTTCCTACTTCAGTTAAACAGCTGCGCACTGCGTTGGGACACACATGATATTACAGAAAGTTCATTAAGGGATATGATTAGATTACAACACCCATGGAGAAGCTGTTGAAGAAGGATTGTCAGTTTAGTTGGACAGAGGAATGCCAACAGAGCTTGGACACACTAAAACAGAAAATGGTTACTGCGCCCATTCTGGTTTTCCCAGATTGGACCAGAGAGTTTCATGTGCATGTCGATGCATCTTCCATTGCTTTAGGAGCTGTGTTAGCACAACCATGAGAAGGAGATATTGACCACCCGTTATCCTTTGTTAGTAGGAAGCTCTCAACTGCTGAGATCAACTACACCACCACTGAGCGAGAAGGATTGGCCATGGTGTATGCATTGCAGAAATTTCACCACTACTTGCTAGGAGGGCACTTTAAAATGTTTACTGATCACTCCACGTTGAAATACCTAGTCAACAAGCCAGTGTTGGGGGGAAGTATATGCATATGGCTCTTGCTATTTCAAGAATATGATTTTGAGATCATAGTAAAGCCATGAAGAATGAACAAAGGTCCTGACCACTTGTCGAGGTTGGAACATGGAGAAGAGCCGACCAGTTTGGAGGATACACTACCAGATGCACAACTATTGGCCATTAGAAATATCGATGACCACTTCTCAGAGATAGTCCAGTTCCTATCAATAGGAATGGCACCTAGTGAGTACACAATTCCTCAGAAGAAACATCTAGTAGTGCGCACTATAGATTTCTCACTTATAGCCGAACAACTATACAAGATGGGACCTGATGAGATATTAAGAAGGTGTGTTATGGAGGCAGAACGACCACTGATCCTTGCAGAATCTCATGAAGGCATCGCAAGAGCACATTATGCAGGAAAAGAAACTGCGTAGAAGGTTCTTAGAGTTGGCCTTTGGTGGCCTACTTTACAAAAAGATGCTAAAGACTATTCCAGAGCTTGTGATGTATGCCAAAGAGTTGGGAAACCATCTAGAAGAGATGAAATTCCATTGGAACCACAACTGACCCTACAAGCATTTGCGAAATGGGCCATTGACTTTGTTGGACCTATAAGCCCACCAAGAAAGCGCACAGGAGCAAGGTACATAATTACAGCTACAAAGTACTTGACTAGATAGGCTGAAGCAAGAGCAGTTAAGGACTGTAGTGCAACTACAGCTGCACACTTCATATTTGACGACATCATAACCAGATTTGGATGCCCAAAGACCCTTATGAGTGATCAAGGAACACATTTCATTAATCAGACAGTTGAAGACCTGACTGAAGAATTTGAAGTCCACCATCAAAAGAGTACACCTTACCATCCACAAGCAAATGGGACAGTTGAAGAATTCAACAAGATCTTGGAGACAACGCTCATGCAGATTTACAGTGTGAATAAGGATGATTGAGATTTAAGAGTACTAGCAGTATTATGGGCCTATAGAACCACTTGCAAGAAACTAACAATGCAGACCCCTTTCAAGTTGGTATATGGTCTTGAAATTGTTGTTCCAATGGAATATTTGATACCAAGCCTAAGAATTGCTGCCTTTACAGATATGGACGACCCGCGCGTTGTTCAAGAGAGGCTTGCACAACTGGTTGAACTAGAGGAAGATAGGTTCATTGAAGGATTCCATCAGCAGGTTTAGAAGGAAAGAGATAAGGCCTATCATGATAGGCACATCAAGAAGAAGGCATTCAAACAAGGTGATCTAGTACTGGTATATGACATCAAGTTCATAAAACATCCTGGGAAGTTCAGAATACATTGGCTAGGGCCATACGAGAACGCTTATGTTATAGAGGGAGGAGCTGCAAAACTGAAAATGTTGAATGGAGAATGGAAGGAAGGTTTGGTGAACGGGAGTCGACTGAAGTTGTATTATGACAACTAGTTGCCTCGCAGATATCAGTAAAAGCAGGAAGAAAAGGGTACAGGTACTATGTGCAGTTGAAACTGGGTACCAGACACAGAAAATATAGTCTGCACAAGGGAAAAAGAGGAGGCATCGAGCAGAAAATAGAGGGTGCACTACGCAGTCTGGAGTCAAAGTAAAACAAGAAGCTCATATATGAAGTGCCTTAGGACGAGTCACAGGTGAGTGTTGGGGGCCTGTTGTCCCTTGGTTATGGAAACAAGAGAAGATCAAGGAAGAAAAGGGAGAATGCGAACTTTGTGGAAGACACAATGATTGTTACTGGGTCGAAGTGAACAAAAGAGAAGAAAAGACAGAACGAAGTAAGTCGTTGGATGAGGAGATCGGGTATGACAGATAAGCAAGGAAGAAGGATCGTGGAAAACTCAACAAGCAAGAAAAGACACCGTTGGATGCTTTGGAGCACCACACGAGAAGGAAGGAAATACAGGCTGGCAGAGCCTTGGAAATGCGGGTCAAGTTGACCTAGGGTTTTAGACACCTAGGGTTTTGGTATCTAGGGTTTTGGACACCTAGGTTTCAGCCTAAGGATGTCGCTGATCTATTGTAATGTATAAATAGAGGTCAAGAAGACCTGGGTTGGGTTGGTGTGTGTCAAGATTGTCATTGTTTTTATTGATTGAACTAGTTGTTGTGGTGAGAAGATGTTGTTGAGTGAGAGAGAAGTGCTAAGAGTGAGAGCCTTCTGGTATTGTAAGATCTTCAGTTGGGTGCAAAGATCAACCCTGCAACTGGGTGCGCAAGGAGGGGAGAGGAAGAGAGGAGAAGAAAGAAGATCTACTAGCTAAGAGTGCAGATAAGAACTGTATTCTTTACCTTAATATATTATAGCACAGTTCTGTGGATGTAGCCCTAGAGAGAGGGTGAACCATGTACATATTGTGTTGTGTGTGATTGGTTTGTTATCTCTGTCATTGATATACTGTGATTGCATTATTGTTTTGGATCTGATAAGTAGATGTGCAGAATAGATCTAAGCTGATAAGTAATATATGAATGTCGTGCTGTTCTTGTGTTAAATCCACTTGATCTTCCCTTTGGTTGTAGACATCTTTGTCCTGCAACACTCTCATAACTGCTTCGGGTGAGACTGCACCTGCTTCGTAGGTGTGGCCAAAAGGGCCAGTAGTTAGGGCTTATTGGTGCGCTCTTGGAGATGAACCCTGGGTCCGCCCCTGTGCCAACATCTTCCCCGTGAGCTATCTTTTTTTATTGCACACAGGACTACCCGATTCTCTTCGCGTCCCTCATATATGCAATTCGATTTCTTGTTTGTTGTCTCAATCCATGTGCTGTTTATAAACCTCGCGATATTTCCAGAAGCTTTAGGCCTTCCATCAATATAGATACTCACTCCCTTATTTTTATCATTGTTTATTAGCTTTATATAATTTGAGGCGAGTGCATATCTCTGCATACTTCGCATGTACCAGACCAACCATATCCAATCGTTATAATTGTAACACTATCCAACATAGTCCATCAATTCAGTTACTGTATTGTATTTTATAGTTATTCTGTCCATGGAAAATATCCCCAGGCCATGCAGGGAGGATGGTGTAATGCGATATATCCTATTATTAACAATGAAGTCAGTGTCTAACAGAGACAGTTCCTTAGGTATCCATTGTTTCACCAGATGCGTATACCTGAGTGGTACCTCTATGTCTCTTATGCTCTCATCATCATAAGAGCATGATCCTCCTTCGACAAGAAAAAATTCCATGCATCTATGAAATTTTCTTTTGACTTTTTCACCTTTGGTCCTTGTTTGTGAGATGTAGTCAAATTTCCCTCTATTTTTCCTAAGCTTCCCTCACTCCAGGAAGAAATATCTAGCAGGTACTTGTTTGGTTGTACCTTCAATTGCATGTGCACGTGTTGCTAGTGAATAGTTCATCCCCATCGTAGTTCCAATTTTTGAACTTTTTTTTTCTATATTCAAAGTTCTAAATAATTTTTTTATATCTTTAGTTTTGGATGCACAATTATAGGGTGTAATTACCTAAATTAGTAGGGGCACTCATGCATGTGGATTCCCAACTTAGTAAAGGTTATGAATCTCTAGGTGGGTTTCACCTAGAGAACGATGAGAGGAAGAACACAATTCCACCTGGAGCTTGAAGATAGATAGGGGGGATTTTGTGGATGCCCTAAATTAGGAATATTACCATGTGGGGAGCTATGGGGACCAATACACCAAATGGTTGCAGCTCCACCTAGGTCAAGATCAAACTATGGGACTATACCAACACCTTCCATACCTTTACTACAAACTTAGGAAACTAACCAACATAGAGTTCTAAAATACCACAATGGTATACACAAGTATATACATACTAATATGGAGATTTTGGAGATCTCATGCAAGGGAGAAACCTATAGATATGTGGTTAAATTAAGGAGAAGTTCTAGCTAAAGGGTAAAGCAGAGTTTGGCCTTAAAACAAATCACAACTACCTATAACATGCAATCAACAACTTGATCACTCATACTCATTTTGCATAGTGTACTTATCCACTTTCAGTGCACAAAGGCCTTGAAAATGATAAAAGCATCCATGGTCCATGACTTGGCACAACCAAGAGAAAAAAGTGCCAAGGGGAAGATGAAACCCTCAAGCTACGAGAGATAAAACCCCTTCAAAAACCCCTTCAAAGTCATCAATTGCATAGAATTCCCAAATAACCACTTTCAATCTCAAGATGAAGATTCCCACAATATGTTTTTGGATATAAAATGTAAGCACACACTTAACATGGAAAATATCAAATTAACCTTCAAAACGCAACATATTTACAAGAAAAAAATGATGAAGTGAACAATGAATACGATCATTCATTTCCCTCTAATAGGACTTTTGGAGAACACAAACACTAAATGTCCCCTTAACAACGCAAACACATCATCATCATCCAACTATTTACTACAATAAAAGACATGTAAGTCTCACATCAAGCTTGACTAGTTGAGAGTCGACTCAAGAGAAGAGCCAATGGTATAGATGAGGACATTCTAGATGCACATCTATTCAAAGTCAAATATTTCCTAGAATATCTAGTGGAGTAGCTTCTTCATGATAGCTAAGTATCCATGGACATTCAATAAAATAAGAAATATGTGTTGTTATGAAAGTTGTTTACTACACTTTGATTGACGAACACTTGTACAAATCGTGATGAAATGATATCTCGAGGAGATGCATCCTTGAACATGAAAGGTGGGACATCATTGAAGAAGCATGTGATGGGGTGTTAGGTGGAAATTGCCAAAACGATACAACCGTAAGGAAAATCATTTATGAAATACTATGGTGGCTTAATTTGTATGTAGACTATAGAACTCTTTTTTGTAGGAAAAAATTGCAGGGAAACCCAAGGGATGCTTTCTCACATCTGTGGATGGAATCCTTAGTAACCTCATCGACATATATCATTGCACATAGAATAGGGGGATTCAAACTGAGCACCCGCTGGCATGAAACTACCCAAATTCACAACAACGTTGGTGAGAATCAGTTGAGATAACCCCTTGGTTACATTGACTATAAAACTTGCATAGATACTTGAAACAAATTTTAGGGAATGGGTATATCTCTATAGAAATATGAGATCCCATTAGAACCCATTCTTCCATAGTCTCCATTTGAGATGTGGGAAATAGGTTTTTTCAGTCCATTTTTTATGAGAGGAAGGATTGTAACATCCCTCTCTTGCACACACTGAGCAAACTTATTCTTTGAGGATGCTTGCGTGCAAGTGATCCGGGTCATTATACTATTGGTTGTTTTGATTAGGATTATGAGATATTGTGGATTTGATGATATGTTATTTTGTTGTATTTACATAGATAGGTGCTATTGACTGTGTTCTCCTGAGTGTGAAGGACTCTAGACGTTGAGGATGCCGAGGCATCGATGAAACCCCTTGGACTCTGGATCGAGTCAGGGAGTGGACTGTTAGGGTTTAAATGTTGTTGATGTGACATATGTACATATGATTAGATATTATGATGTTGATTGTTATATCTCACATGATTCGTTGATGGATGCAAGATGGCGATGGATTTTTGACCAGACTCACATTTGGAGTAAAGCGGTCATGCAGAACAACCAAATATATTGAGGGAGAGGTGTGGCAGCAGCCCTGACACAACCTACTAACACTCCTGCCGTGGTTCGAACTGTAGGTTAACGATTACCTAGTTCGAGAATAACCACGATGACGTGAGGGTAGACTGTGATAGTCACTCACGATGATTCTAAGGGGTAGGCATTAAGGCAGGGTCCTTATTCCTTAGAGGCCCTTAGTCTCCCATAAGATCACCTGACGAAGTATTGACTCCAGGGGTTTGATGTCTACCAAATTCAACCAAGAGGCGAGTGACACCCTTGGAGCACGTAGTGCGTCTTGAAGGGCACTCCATGCAAAGAAAACAGAAAGAGGCAAGTGGCACCCTTGGAGCACATAGTGCGTCCTGAAGGGCACACCGCGATTTTAACTGGTATGTTAATAAACCTAGTTCCTAGAAAACTATGCCTCCTTAGGACTTGGTCGGCATTAAAATGAATGATGTGATAAGTAAAGTTTAATAACTAATTTTTCCCTTAAGAACTGTCACCAAGCCTAGTCAATTGAAAACCTAGGTCCAAGTAGAACCTTAGAACAAAAAGAAAAAAACTAATTAGACATATAACAGGAAGGGCGTAAAAGAAAATTCAAGCATTAATAATTAAAGTGGAAATTTTAATAAAGGTTTAATCAATAAAAGGGGTATTGGTTGTTTTTGTCTAAACCTACTAATTTTGAAATTAGTTATAAAAAGGGGAAACTTTAAGAAAAATGAAAACTTAAAGAAAAGGGGGAAACCTAAGGAAAAGGGGAAACTTAAAGAAAAAGGGGAATGCCTAACTTAGTAAGGAATCTAGCCTTTAGAACTTTCTATTTATGAACTCAAATAGGAATTAAGTAAGACTTAAGTCATTTAAGAATTGTAAGGGAATAATGGGACACCTAGGAGCGTTTTTAGGAACGCTTTTAGGCGGGTGATGGAAATAGACAAATTTAATTAATTAATAAAATTGATTTTCTGGAGCAACTAGGGGATCGAGCGACATGTGTACGGGTTTTTTTTTTTGAAATTGATTAAATGAAAAAGGAATATAATGAGTTTTTTGGGAAACTAATTACTAAGAAAACTCTATAAAAAGGATGGCGAAGGAGGAGTGTGGATCACATATGGCTTGCGTAACGTTACACTACCAAATTTAATCTTGACTGAGTTTCTTTTGTGGGAGTTCGGATACCCAACTCAGATAACGAGTGGTAGATCGACCTTGCGAGGCGAGCTGGGAGCTAGCATTCTCTGGTATTGTCTGCATGACCCCTTTGTGGCTCGGGGGGCTCAGGGGGAAGAAGAGTGCCCATAGCATTGGCTAGGAGGTACTGGTGAGGTCTTCACGGTCAACAAGCAGGAGACAGGAGGGAGCGCAAGCGCGGAATAACAACCTCAGACTCTTCGTCTCCAGTTATGGTAATCCTAAACTGAGATTGTACTCATGAATTTTCAATTTAAATGTAGTTAACTTCTATTGCATACGTATTGTTGGGAGAATTTATTTAAGGCTTTATATATATTTTTTTAACTGAGATTTAATTAAGCATGTCATTGCGGTAATCCGACCTTTTTATTCGTTCCACCATGAGAAATTTTCCCAGCCTTATGCTTTCATCATTGCGTTATTGTCTCTTTTTCTCCCTAGAAACCCTTTCTTGTAATTTATTGGAGTGATCCTTGCTTATCTAACTCCTTTCCTCCCGGGCGAACCCACGCTCTAATTCAATGGTTACATCTAAGTTTTTATGGCACCTTCACACATAAATTTTATCTCTCCCCCCAAAAAAATTTCGCTGCCAGCCTTTTGATGTAGAACTAATTTAAAATTTCTTCTGTTCCTTACCCATGATTGCTTACTCTCCAACAAGGTCTTCCTCTGGGATTGCACATTCTTCTCTGTGTATTTTTTTTATTGTTTTTAATACAAAGAAAATTGTGTTTTTATCTTCTGTTCCTTCATCCTTTAAGTTATTAGTCTGTGCCTGAGCAGTCGGCCAGGAGCCGAATCAACTGTCTTTCACTCCGGTGTTAAAGATTTAGATTCAAATGCCTTGCTTTCCTGTGCATGGATAATAAGTGTAGGATCATTTCTTTTCCCAACAAGGAATTCTCTCCTGGGCGTTTATTCCCTCAGCCTTTGCAATTATTGTGATTTATTCTCTGCAAACTCATGCTTCCACACAACGATTTGGGGATGTCTCTCCAGTTCACCAAACGTTTTATTTCTCTACGTTTAATTTTTTTTTTACTCTTTGCAATTTCGCTTTTAATTTTCCCAGCAAATCCATTGTTTGTACAATGAAAATTCTTCTTTATTGCTCAACAATTTTTGTGGTCTTTACTCAACATATTCCGTTTTTCATCTCCTAATGATTTCATACCTTCTCTGCGTTGATGGGGTGTAAACTTGAGTTAATTTCCGATGCTCAGCGTTCCTACTGTATCTCTACGTTTCCACTTCCTCGACGTTTATATTAAACGGGTTTGTGAGCTCTTCAAATTTCAAAAGATGGATGGCTAGGGTTTCTCCCAGTGTTTTCTTTTTTTTCTTCAAAGCTTATTGTGATTCCTCCTTCCTCAAATGACGGAATACCTCCACGTTTTTGAACCACTGCCATGTCATTTTACCCTGTGATTTATCTCTGGGTAATATCTCCGATTTGGCTAAGCGTTTTACCCAAACACCTCATCAATTTCATTAATGACCTCTATGTTACCTTGCTCGATGTCTAGATAATTTCGCCTTGAAATTCCTATTTTTCCCTCTGCAACTTCTGTTTCTTTCCTCTACATTTTGGGATGAGTTCTGAGCTCGATACCCTTACTCCCTTGCCCAACAAATTTCATGCTCCTTTACCCAACTGTTTACCACCCCTTCGCCCAATGATTCATTCATCTCCCTTAACGGATTTAACGTGTTGATAGTTGCGTTTTGTTGGCTATCTTTCCTATCCTTTACTTCTGCGACTAAGGTAAGGGTGGAGCGTGATCCCTTGAAGATATACCTCCAGGTTCTCTTCCCTTCCAATAGTATCGATGGAGGAACCTTCCATTCTTGACGGTTCTTCAATGAATCCTAGCTCTAGACCCTTTTGGAACCTCTCCCTTGCACGGACCTCGTGAGAATTGATGCAACGAGTTTAAAAAGAGGGAACTTTCCATAGGTTGTGAACCATTTCAAATTCGGGCTAGAAGTTGAGCTCGATAAGGTTATGGTAGTACATGTAAATGTGTTGAACCTGCATAGAATAGATCTAGCTAGAAAATACTACACACATTTGCAGAGAGAAATTGAGAAAG
>ML783486.1:276135-305916 GCA_009831015.1 Picea engelmannii | reverse complement strand
TGTTGCATGGTGACAAAACCAATGCAACATCTAAACTCAACTCAACTAGTCAAACTGAAGTGTCAACTGAAAGAGAATATTCTCCCCTAAAATATATGAGACTGTATAATGACTAATTATGACTAATAAACAAGAAATAACCTTAGGAAAAATAAATCCTAGGTGTGTGTGAAGTAAATCCAACAGTACATTCAAAATATTTAATTTGTTTGTGTGTTATGTTTAAGGTTTTTTCCAAAGAGTGCTTGAGTGGTGCCTTGCTTTTTAAATTATAACTTTTATTATAGAGTAAGAGTGGGCTCCAGGTTAAGAAATTGTGTCTTTGAAGCCATAGTTTCAAATCCAAAGGAGATAGAGTACCTACACCTCCCTAGAGTTAAATTTAAACCCTTTTTATTTTTAGCATTAAATTATTGAAGATAACCCATTTAAGTGGTTAACCTTCCTAATATATAAATAATATTTTATTTTTATAATTCTCCAACCCACATTTAACCCTTGTTGGAACAGACGATAGATATAGCCTCCTTCTTAGTCTCAAATTGTTGGGTAGAATGGATACTTCGTAAGGGTCTGGACTATTAATTTCATTGGATTTACGATATCGTGCATGGATCCATATCTGACTTAAAGTGGGTAACTACTCTCGGGTGCATCTTGCCTCCGTTATGTAATTCCTCTCACTCTTTTATTAATTATCGAGGAAGAGATTAAGTCTAGTATTTTATGTGGTGTATAGAACTGATTTAATGATTAGTCTTGGTCGTTGGATATAGTATCGAATTATCTTGATTGATTCATGTTGTCTTACTCATGCGCCTTGTTATAACATTGACGTGTGAAAAATCAAGTACTGAGATTCTTGCGCACCCTAAAACAAAGTTGATGTCTAACGGTTTAGTAACTAGATTTCTCTTGCGCCTTTATACAAGGGATTGAATGGATGTATTAGAATTTGGTTACCTTATTCCTTAAAACAAAATTAATGATTACGTTTGCGCACTAATTTGATGAAGAAGGTTTGTTTGTGTAACTAGAATATATTGCGCACTAATTTTGATGATGTAGGATGGATTGCATAACCAGTTGTTTTTGTGGAAGTGATTAAGTGATGCATGATTGCTTTCCTTTTTGCACCTTGGAATAATGTTGATTCTAGTGGATTTCAGTAACTAATTAATAGCTCATCCTGGAGCAAAGAAGAAGTTTTCCTTGCGCCTTATATTTTATCATTGTATGATTGATTTGTAATTAAAATTCTCTTGCGCGTTTGAGAATTTAAGGTATTGAATGAAGTATTGAATGAGATTTAGACTTCTCTGCTTGCGCGCGTTGAAGGGGTCAGTATAATGATTAGTCACTGGTGGTTACTTCTTGCACCATGGAAAATGTATTGTAATGCATGATTGTGGATATTATATTTCTCGCTCGCCTTAGAAGTTTATGTTACATGTGTTGATTTATTAGATGCTTTTTGCGCCTTGATGATCATTGATGATGTTATTTAGCGTAGTCATTTATATTCTTTATTTGAGTAAATGTTTGTAAATTGCTTCAAGTTCATGATGTGCTAATATGGTGTGATTTTTGTGTTGGGTGAAATTCATTCATTATGATATCATCAAGTTGTGTCGCTATGACCCTATGATTGACATTATTGTCCCAATGCTTAAAAAAAAAAAAAATTACTTGGTGTACGTCGCATTTGTGTTGTAATGGCCGGGGCTGTTACATATGGTACTAGAGCCGGTTCGACCCACGACTTGGGATCACTACGACGTCCGTTTTTTTGATAATTGATTATAATGTTTCTAATTAAGTTGATTTGTATTCATCCAGGTAATCATGGTTAGAGGACATCGCAGAGGTAGACGATGAGGTGCTAGGGGAGGAGGCGTTACACACCCAGTAGCATCCATGCATGAGGGGTCTAACCCCCAGGGAGACGAACAGATTGTCAGGCAGGAACATATAGCTGTGGGTGATGTGGTTGGGCTGATGAGGTCATTTCAGCGGATGTCTGAGGCACTAATTAGCTATTTGGATAGAGATGAGGCCAGGGTGTTGACACCCCCTGAGGGTCCACCGTGCGCTTCGATCGATACTCGTAGCATTCACCGAGAACTCGAGAAGGTCAAGTTTCTTGAGTTCTTTGGTGCTTCGGATGACGTAGCCGCCAAGGCATGGTTGGAGAATATGGTGATGTGCTTTTCACTTCACGAATATACCTCCAACATGAAGGTCCACATGGCGGTCTTTCAATTGAAGGGAAGCGCTCTTCTATGGTGGAAGACGCTCTTGCCACAATTGAATATGGCCATCGAAGACGTGTCATGGGAACTGTTCAAGGAATGGTTCCGAGAGAGGTATCTATCTGAGAAATTCATTGAGCATCAGGTTAACGAGTTCAACGCCTTACGACATTATGATCGTATGATGCCCAAGTACGAGGCCCATTTTATGGAGCTGCTTCGGTATGCTCCACACCTAAATACCGAGAAACCTAAGGTCAATAGGTTTGTGTTTGGCCTTAATGTCAGCATTCATGCAAAGGTTAGGATTTTGATTCCTCAAACCTTGCATGATGCTGTCTAGAAGGCCCTCATAGCAGAGTAGGAGCTTATCAGTGGGGGTCAGAGCAGGACTCACGCAAGACTAGCGGGGCATGTGTCATCTGGTGCGCAACAACATCAAACACCAACTAGACATTCACCGGGATATCGTGGCTTCTAGAGAGGATCCACTTTCACTACATCTCGATGACCAATGCATCAACAACATACTCCTTACTAAGGACCACAACACCAACAAAAGCGTCGATTGCAACAACAACAATTTAGGCTTGTTCACCAGAACAGACTAGGGTTCCAGGCCGGTGGGCTGTCAACTTCTACTTCATGTACGAGGAGTACTGGACTAAAGAAAGGGTGTTGGACATGTGGGGAGCCACATTACCAGCGTGACTACTCACTGGAGAGGACCAGAGCATCTGGATCAGTCGGACCCACTGCCGTGGGAGATTTGGGCAAGGCCCATCGGATTCATGCAACAATGAATAACCTCCAGACAGAGCACCATTCGACTGTGATCGAGACGTTAGGTACCATCATTGACTATAACCTTAGTATTGTGATAGATCTAAGTGCTACTGAGAGTTTTGTTTCTGGTACAACGCTAAAAAGAATTAAGGTAAAGGTAGTCGAACATGACGAGTTTAGCTTTGTAGAAATGTCTTTGGGAGCCAAACAGAAGGTTGGTGGGAAGGTTACGGGCTGTAGCCTTAACCTGGGAGAGTTTGTCACTAGGGACAACCTGTACATCACAACCTTAGGGTCTTATGATGTCATTATCAGTATGGACTGGTTGGAATCACATGATGCGATACTCAACTGTAAGACGAAACAATTGAGCTTGGTCGATGATGAGGGATAGATACATGTGATTGTAGGTTGGAGCCAAGGAGTCTCCCTGAGGTTCATCTCTTCCTTGCAGCTACAGAAGAGCATGTGCAAGGGATGTAAGATTTATGCAATCCTTGCGTTAAACGAGAAGGGAGTAGCAGAAGGTCTAAAACACCTTCCGGTGGTGAGAGAGTTTGCGGACGTCTTCCCTGAGAAGTTACCTAGGATGCGACCAAATAGGGATTTGGAATTTACCATCGACCTAAAATTGGGAACTGAACTGATAGCAAGAACGCCTTATCGGCTGTTGACCCCGGAGTTACAAGAGTTGAAAATGAAACTGAAGGAGTTGCTGGACCTAGGAATTATACGTCCAAGTGTGTCACCATGGGGTGCGCCTATTATCTTCATATGGAAGAAGGATTGGTCGTGGAGACTCTACATTGACTATTGTCAATTGAATAAGGCAACGATCAAGAATTTGTATCCATTGCCAAGGATTGATGATCTGTTTGATCAGATGAAAGGCGTAAGGCTGTTTTCAAAAATCAACTTGAGATCAGGGTATCACAAGTTACGGATCAAGGAGGATGACATCCCTAAGACCGCCTTTAAGATGAGGTTTGTACATTACGAGTTTACTATTTTACTGTTTGGAATGACGAACACCCTAGGGGTATTTATGAGTTTGATGAACGAGGTGTTTCGCGAATACTTGGACAAGTTTGTCCAAGTATTCATTGACGATATTTTGATTTAATCTTAGTCGATGGAGGAGCATGATGAGCACTTGCGCATGGTACTACAATGTCTATGGGAGAACAAATTGTATGGTAAGCTGTCTAAGTGCTCGTTTTATCAATCGAAGATTCACTACTTAGGGCATGTCATCTTAGACGAAGGTATCACCGACGAAGGTATCACCGACAAAGGTATTGTTGTGGATCTAGCAAAGGTCAAGGCTGTTATGGAATGGCCTACACCGACAAATGTCCCAGAAGTGTGTATCTTCATGGGTTTAGTGGGATACTATCGACGGTTTGTCGAGGGTTTTTCGAAGATAGAAAATCTGATCATGAAATTGCAGAAAAAGAACAAGAAGTTTGTTTGGACCGAGAAATGCATGGAGGCATTTCGGAGGCTCAACGAGTTGTTGAAGACAACACCGATACTAAGGGTCCCTGACATGGATGCAAACTTCATGGTATGAACTGATGCATCCAAGGAAGGCTTAGGCAAAGACTTGATGCAACACGATTGAGTGATTGCTTACATCTCGAGAAAGTTGAGAAGGCATGTGGAGAACTATGCGACACATGATTTGGAGTTGTTATCCATTGTATATGCCTTGAGAGTTTGGAGACATTACCTGATTGGACAAAAATTTGAACTAAAAACAGACCACTGTGGACTACAACACATCTTTATGGAAAGTGAATTGAACGTGCGGCAACGATGTTGGTCATAATTTCTTAGAGAGTACGATTTCGAGATTACTTACATAAAGGGAACAACGAATAGAGTGGCTGATGCGTTGAGTCGGAGACCACACATATCTTTGGTGATGCCTCTTTAGACAAATCTACATGAAAATATTCTAACTTTACAGCACGACGATGACTGGTACAAAGAGGTCAAGGATTTTATCAGACAAAACACAATGTCGGTACCAAGATTTGAAGGATTTACATTGGACGACGATGGATTATTGAGATTTAAAAATCAAATTTACATACCACCCAACGATGATTTGAGGAGTTTGATCCTAAACGAGGCTCATAGAGCAGTGTATATGGCTCATCCTGGAGTCACGAAGATGAGGGCAGACCTTAAACCCTTATTCTTATGGAAAGGAATGAAGGTAGACATAGTCAACTACGTGGAAATATGTCTAGAATGTCAGCAGGTGAAGGCTAAACATAGACATCCGACAGGATTACTACAACCACACACTATTCATGAATCGAAATGGGAGGTCATTTCAATGGATTTCATTGTTGGATTGCCGCTGATGGCAAGGAGACATGACTCAATTTTTTTGGTAGTCGGCACTCTGACGAAGACTGCTCATTTTATTCCTGTGCATATGATGTATCAGGCACCTGACATAGCTAGAGTTTTCACCAGCAAGGTAGCGAGGTTACATGGCATGCCTAAGAGGATTATATTTGATAGAGGATTCATGTTTACAAGACGCTTTTGGACTAGTTTCCAAGAGGCCTTGGGAGCCCAACTTAACTTTAGTACTGCATATCACCCATAAATAGATGGGCATACTGAGCGAAAAAACCAAATCTTGGAGGATATGTTGTGTATGTACGTGATGGACAAACAAAAGAGTTGGGAAGAATACTTGCCACTGGTATAATTTGCATATAATAACAGTTATCAAAGCACCATTAAGATGGTGCCTTTTGAGTTTCTTTATGGGCGACCATGTCAGACGCCTTTGAGTTGGGATCGGCTTGAGGATAGGGTCCTAGTGATACCTGAAGTGATCCAAGAAATGGAAGACCAAATGCAAACCATAAGACAAAGGATAAAGGAAGCGCATGATCGACAAAAGATTTATGTCGATGCGTGTCGTGTCGATAGTAGTTATGAAGTTGGCAATCGAGTCTTCTTGTGGGTGAAACTGCATAAGAGTTCGATCAAGTTTGGAAAGGGTTTTAAAATATCTCCTAGGTTTGAGGAACCCTTCGAGATTGTGGAAAGGAAAGGGCCCGTGGCCTATCGAATAGCCTTGCCTGATTCTTTGAGGCGTATGCATGATGTTTTTCACGTATCTGTTTTAAGACATTATGTTAGTGATCCTACACATATTATTGACATGATTTCCTTGCAGGTATCAGATGAGGGTGCCAATCCACATCCTGAACCATGGAATTCGACAACTACGACGTCGAACAATAGATCATGTCAAGGTCCAGTGAGACAACTATAGTCCACACTCGAAGGCCTGGGATGACGCATGTGATATGCATAAGCAATTTCCATTTTTGTTTGGTAGCTAGACCTATGATATTTTGATACACTTTATTTCGGCACTTACATATTGTGAAACTTCAGGACAAAGTTTAAAATAAGAGGGGGTGTATGTAACATCCCGCTCTTGCGCACACTGAGTGAACTTATTCTTTGAGGACACTTGCATGCAAGTGATTCGGGTCATTATACCATTGGTTGTTTTGATTATGATTATGAGATATTGTGGATTTGATGATATGTTATTTTGTTGTATTTAAATAGACATATGCTATTGACTGGGTTCTCCTAAGTGTACAGGACTCTGGACGTTGTGGATGCTAAGGCATCGATGAAACCCCTTGAACTCCAGATCGAGTTAGGGAGTGGACTGTTAGGGTTTAAATGTTGTTGATGTAACATATGTACATATGATTAGATATTGTGATGTTGATTGTTATTGATGACATGATTCGTTGATGGATGAAGGATGATGATATCTTGCCGACCAGACTCACATTTGGAGTAAAGGGGTCACACACAACAACCAGAGACATTGAGGGAGAGGTGTGGTAGTAGCCCTGCCACAACCTACTAGCACTCCCACCGTGGCTCGAACTGTAGGTTAACAATTACCTAGTTTGAGAAGACCCACGATGCCGTGAGGGTAGACTGTGACAGTTGCTCACGATGATTCTAAGGGGTACGCAATAAGGCATGGTACTTATTCCTTAGAGGCCCTTATTCTCCCACAAGATCACCTGATGGAGTATTGACTCCAGGGGTTTGACGTCTACCAAATTCAGTCAAGAGGAGAGTGGAACCCTTGGATCACGTAGTGGGTCTTGAAGGGCATGTCACGCAAAGAAAAGAGAAAGATGCGAGTGGCACCCTTGGAGCACGTAGTGCGTCCTAAAGGGCACGTCGCGATTTTAACTGGTAAGTTAATAAACCTAGTGCCTAGAAAAATATGCCTCCTTAGGATATGGTCGGCCTTAAAATGAATGATGTGATAAGTAAAGTTTAATAACTATTTTTTACCTTAAGAACTGTCGCCAAGCCTAGTGAATTGAAAACCTAGGTTTGAGTAGAACCTTAGAACAAAAAAACAAAACTAATTAGACATATAACACGAAGGGGGTAAAAGAAAATTCAAGCATTAATAATTAAAGTGGAAATTTTAATAAAGGTTTAGTTAATAAAAGGGACATTGGTTGTTTTTGTCTAAACCTGCTAATTCTGAACTTGGTTATAAAAAGGGAAAACTTTAAGAAAAAGGGAAACTTAAATAAAAGGGGGAAACCTAAGGAAAAGGGGGAACTTAAAGAAAAGGGGAAACTTAAAGAAAAAGGGGAATGTCTAACTTAGTAAGGAATCTAGACTTTGGAACTTTCTATTTATGAACTCAACTAGGATTTAAGTAAGGCGTAAGTCATTTAAGAATTGTAAGGGAATAATGGTACACCGAGGAGCATTTTTAGGAACGCGTTTAGGTGGGTGAGGGAAATAGACAAATTTAATTAATTAATAAAATTGATTTTCTAGTGCAACTAGGGGATCAGACGACATGTGTACAGGGGAGGTTTTTCAAAATTAATTAAATGAAAAAGGAATCTAATAAGGGTTTTGGGAAACTAATGACTAAGAAAAATCTATAAAAAGGATGGCATAGGAGGAGTGTGGATCACAACTGGCTTGCATAATATTACACTGCCAAATTTTATCTTGAATGAGTTTCTTTTGTGGGAGTTGGGATACCCAGCTCGAGTAACGAGTGGTAGCTCGACCTTGCGAGGCGAGCTGGGAGATAACATTCTCTGGTATTGTGTGCGTGGCCCCTTTGCGGCTCGGGGGGCTCAGGGGGAAGAAGAGTACCCCTAGCATTGGCTAGGAGGTATCGGTGAGGTCTTCACTTTCAGTAAGCAAGAGACAGGAGGGGGTGCAAGCGTAGAATAACAACCTCGAACTCTTCGTCTTCGGTTACGGTAATCCTAAACTGAGATTGTACTCATGAAGTTTCAATTTAAATGTAGTTAATTTCTATTGCATACACATTGCTGGGAAATTTTTTTCAAGGATTTATATATATTTTTTTTACTGAGATTTAATTAAGCATGTCATTGCGGTAATCCCATCTTTGTATTCGTTCCGCCATGAGAAATTTTCCCAGGCTTATGCTTTCATCATTGCGGCATTGTCTCATTTTTCTGCCTGGAAACCCTTGCTTGTAATTTATTGGAGTGATCCTTTCTTATCTAACTCTTTTCCTCTCGAGCGAACCCACACTCTGATTCAGTGGTTACATATGAGTTTTTATGGCACCTTCACACATAAATTTTATCTCTGCCCCAAAAATGATTTCCCTGCCAGCCTTTTGATGTAGAACTGATTTAAAAGTCATTCTCTTCATTACCCATGATTTCTTACTCTCCAACAAGGTCTTCCTCTGCTATTGCACATTCTTCTCTGTGTTTTTTTTGTTGTTTTTAATACAAAGAAAATTGTGTTTTTATCTTCTGTTCCTTCATCCTTTAAGTTATTAGTCTGTGCTTGAGAAGTCGTCCAGGAGTCGAATCGACTGTCTTTCACTCTGGTGTTGAATATTTAGATTCAAATGCCCTGCTTTCCTATGCATGGATAATAAGTGTAGGATCATTTCTTTTCCCACCAAGGAATTCTCTCCTGGGAGTTTATTCCCTCCTTAGCCTCTGCGATTATTGTGATTTATTCTCTACAAACTCATGCTTCCACACAACGATTTGGGGATGTCTCTCCAGTTCACCAAACATTTTATTTCTTTGTGATTAATGTTGTTTTTACTCTCTACAATTTCGTTTTTAATTTGCACAACAAATCCATTGCTTGTACAATGCAAATTCCTCTTGATTGCTCAACAATTTTTGTGGTCTTTACTCAACAGATTCCATTTTTCATCACCCATTGATTTCATACATTCTCTGCATTGATGGGGTGTAAACCTACGTTAATTTCCGATGCTCAGCGTTCCTACTCTATCTCTATGTTTCCACTTCCTCGACATTTATGTTAAACGAGTTTGTGAGCTCTTCAAATTTCGAAAGGTGGATGGCGAGGGTTTCTCCCAACATTTTCTTTTTTTTTCTTCAAAGCTTATTGTGATTCCTCCTTCCTCGAATGGGGGAATACCTCCATGTTTTTGAACCATTTCCATGTCGTTTTACCCTGGGATTTATCTCTGGGTAATACTGCAATTTGGCTAATAATTTTACCCAAACACCTTTGCAATTTCATTGATGACCTCTACGTTACCTTGCTCGGCGTCTAGTTAATTTCACCCTGAAATTCATATTTTTCCCTTTGCAATTTCTGTTTCTTTCCTCTACATTTTGGGACGAGTTCTGAGCTCGATTCCCTTACCTCCTTGCCCAACAAATTTTGGGCTCCTTTACCCAGTCGTTTACCACTCCTTCGCCCAATGATTCGTTCATCTCCCTCAATGAATTTAATGCTGTGATATCTGCGTTTTTCTAGCTATCTTTACTGACCTTTACTTCTGCGTCTAAGGTAAGGGTGGAGCGTGATCCCTTGCAGATATACCTCTAGGTTCTCTACCCTTCCAACAATATTGATGGAGGAACCTTCCATTCTTGACGGTTCTTCAACGAATCCTAGCTCTAGACCCTTTTTCGAACCTCTCCCTTGCGCGATCGTCATGAGAATTGATGCAGTGGGTTTAAAAAGAGGGAACTTTCCATAGATTGTGATCCATGTCAAATTTGGGCTAGAAGTTGAGCTCGATAAGGTTATGGTAGTACATTCAAAATCTTTAATTTGTTTGTGTGTTATGTTTCTGGTTTTTTCCTAAGAGTGCTTGAGTGGTGCCTTTCTTTTTAAATTATAACTTTTATTTTAGATTTAGAGTTGGCTCCAGGTTTAGAAATTGTGTCTTTGAAGCCATAGTTTCAAATCCAAAGGAGATAGAGTACCTACACCTCCCTAGAGTTAAATTTAAACCCTTTTTATTTTTAGCATTAAATTATTGAAGATAACCCATTTAAGTGGTTAACCTTCCTAATATATAAATAATATTTTATTTTTATAATTCTCCAACCCACATTTAACCCTTGTTGGAATGAATGATAGATATAGCCTCCTTCTTAGTCTCAAATTGTTGGGTAGAACATAAACTTTGTAAGGGTCTGGAGTATTAATGTCATTGGATTTACGATATCGTGCATGGATCCATATCTGACTTAAAGTGGGTAACTACTCTCAGGTGCATCTTTCCTCCCTTTTGTAATTCCTCTCACTCTTGTATAAATTATCGAGGAAGACGTTAAGTCTAGTATTTTAGGTGGTGTATAGAAATGATTTAATGATTGGTCTTGGTCATTGGATATAGTATCAAATTATCTTGATTGATTCATGTTGTCTTACTCATGTGCCTTGTTATAACATTGACGTGTGAAAAATCAAGTACTTATATTCTTGCGTGCCCTAAAACAAAGTTGATGTCTAACGGTTTAGTAACTAGATTTCTCTTGAGCCTTTAGCCAAGGGATTGTATGGATGTATTATAATTTGGTTACCTTACGCCTTAAAACAAAATTAATGATTACATTTACGCTATAATTTGATGACGAAGGTTTTTTTGTGTAACTAGAATATATTGCGCACTAATTTTGATGATGTAGGATGGATTGCATAACCAGTTGTTGTTGCGGAAGTGATTAAGTGATGCATGATTGCTTTCTTTTTTTCACCTTGGAATAATGTTGATTTTAGTGGATTTGAGTAACTGATTAATAGCTCGTCCTGGAGCAAAGAAGATGTTTCCCTTGCGCCTTGAAAATAAATACAATTGATTACATTGCGCCTTATCTTTTATCATTGTATGATTGATTTGTAATTAAAAGTCTCTTATGCGTTTGAGAATTTAAGGTATTGAATGAAGTATTGAATCAGATTTAGACTTCTCTGCTTGCACATGTTGAAGGGGTCAATATAATGATTAGTCACTGGTGGTTACTTCTTGCACCATGAAAAATGTATTGTGACACATGATTGTTGATATTATATTTCTCGCTCGCCTTGGAAGTTTATGTTACATGTGTCGGTTTATTAGATGCTTTTTGTGCCTTGATGATTGTTGATGATGTTATTTAGCGTAGTCATTTATATTCTTTATCTCAGTAAATGTTCGTAAATTGCTTCAAGTTCATGACGTGCTAATATGCTGTGATTTTTGTGTCACGTGAAATTCATTCATTACGATATCGTCAAGTTGTGTCGCTATGACTCTATGATTGACGTTATTGTCCCAATGCTTAAACAAAAAAATGTTTACCTGGTGTACATTGTATTTGTGTTGTAACGACCAGGGCCGTTACAAGGATGATTAAAGATAAATACATAAAACTAAAACTGCATTATTAACAAAGTGGGCAGAAGTAGAATTAGTCTGGGACTATATTATATAGACAACAATGAAGTTTATTTATGATAATATAATTATAAGGTTTTGATGCCCCTTGTCAATAATCAATGATCAAGGGACCCACTTTTAAATCATACTATTGAGATTTTAATGTATGAATTCATGATTCAACATATAAAGAGCTATGTTTGTCGCCCTTATCCCAACGAAGTAGTAGAGTCTATCAATGCGATTTTGATGGAAGGCCTGACCAAAATTCACACATCAACAAGGATGAATAGGATGAAAAAGATTTGAAATTCTTATGAGCATATCGGAAAATCCATAAAAATTAGATAGGTCATACCCCCTTTAAACTTGTGTTGGGACAGGAAGGCAATGGCTCGAATGAACTTGATGCCTTCAACAACAAAAAATACAAGTGTGCTTAAACCTGGCATGATGGCATCTAATGGACGATAAACCAATATATATTATGACTTAATGACATGCACCATATTGTCAATAGATACAGACAAAGCAGTGGAATCCCACCATGATCAAAATATACAAAAGAATCAATTCAAGATTGGTGACCTCGGATTAGTATACGACAATAAAATTGGAAATCCCTAGACCTAGAACTTGCTTTGTCAAAGACATCATAGCTAATTGCTTTTTCCAATTAAATATAGTTTAAGAATTTATATTGAAGACAATTTTAAATGGGGAAAAATTAAATAGATACAACGCTTGAAGACCTCATTCTTTCTTTTAAAGAGAGAAAGAAAAAATATATAGGTTAGTTAGGATAAGGGTGGTTACCACTTTGTAGTGAAAAGGTTGTTGGTCAAATATCTAAACCCTTAACCATATTGGAAAAATGTTATAGTTCAAAGTTTACTATTTTGACATAAGCAAAGAAGAATGGCAGTTGACTAGTCAGATGAAGAGAAAGAAAAATAAACAATTTAGGGAATGGAGTTTCACAAACAAAGAAGACCTTCTATCATACAACTGAGATTTTAGGTAACAAGAGATTAGAGGATAATCATTAAGGAGGGAGAAATAAGTCACAAAGTAGTCTGATGATATTTGGAGTAGAGTTGGGCTATGGAGAAATCAATGGGATGTTGTAGATGCTTATGACCCAAGATCGAGATAGCGAGTGCAAAATATTCATTGAGAGAAAACATTGAAGGAGAAGATGGAAATTTGATAGAGGAGGCAACCCAACAAAAGTTGACATGAACAATTGACAAATAATTGACCACATATAATTTAACGAGGAGATAATAGGTTATATAAGATGTAAGAGAGTTAATGGGAGATGGAAAGTCCAAAAGTGGTTGAATGGAGAACCGATCAACCTTAAGAGAATTGTTGAAGCTTTTTGCACCCAAATTAATGGAATTAAGATCAATGAAAGTAGGACCAACAACGGTGGGATTAACGAGAAAAATGTCAACATAAGAAGAGTTGACAAAAATCAGTTTGACCAGTGGAGGGGCAATGGAAAGTGAGTTAGTGTCACCTAAACCAATGAAATTTTGTTTGACCAGTGGAAGATTAATGGGATGTAAGTCTATGAAAGGTAAGAAGATATGCGGTAAGGATACAACATTAAAGGAAGTATAAATATTAAACAAATTAGTCATTCAAGCACTAAATGAGGCAAAAATCAATAAAACACATCTAGTTAAGAAGAAATCCACATTTTTTTCCAAAAAATACTATGTCCCCAAGAATCCCCAAATGACCGAGATAGAGAGAAGTATATTAATATAGTAAGAACCAATAAATGTGGTAGTGATAACGAAGAGATGGGAATGGTAATGATTAGAGAAAGAGGAAAAACAATAGCACCATTTGTCATAGAAAATTGAGCCCAAAACTGGAATGGAGGTCATTAAAAACTCATAGATAGATGAACTAGGATGGGTTGCATAAAGGAAGAGATATAAAACCTGGGGTAAAATCAAGCCGTTGAAAAGTGAAAAGGAGAAATGGATAGGAAAAGTAATAAACATTTCAAAAGTCAACATTTGCAGGATTTTAAACATGGCCCAATTGATGTAATTTCAATGTTTGAAAGAGGAGTCAACAAAGTTTATTCCCTTTTATTTTAATGGTATCCATATTCTATATTGATAAAATGAGGAATTACCCTAAAAATGATTCCATTAGACACATAATCAATCCTAACGCCAACTAAGGAGAAAAAACAACACACACTAATTAATATAGGAGTCAAGCATGCAAACAAACCTTCTCACAAAGAAGCGCTAGTTGGTGATGGAGTCCAACATCGTAGGATCGATGCGCGAAGGGGTTGAGTTTCGGTGGGTGGGAAAGTTATGTTGACAACTTGCTTAACGAACTAACGCCCTGGTGCAAGTTACCTCATCGAGCAGTGGGAAACCCTCCAAGGATTCTGAGTGAGTCTAGCCAACGTCGATCCCATGTACAACACCACCTTCCCTGTGCTGCCACCTTGGGTAGTAAGTCTAAAATATTAGGGCCTCTATGGTACCACCTACTATACCAAAGCAGAGGGGGGACAATCGACAATCGACACTAAGAACAATAAAGCAGGGTTGATTACTCTGTTGGCCCCAATGCAACCTCATGCTTGACCCTTGTGTTAGAAGGGATTCTCAAAGTTAGTAATATAACAACTGGATTTCACTCCCTAACTCAAAGTTTTATGTTTGTTTAGCAACTTTGTAAAGTTATTCTCACAATCATATTACAAATCTCTACACCTAATCTAAGATGGGTTTGAAGAGCCCTAGAAAAGTTGCTAGATAAATTTTAATTAGTGCTTGATTTTAGGCTGTTGTTACTCAAAGGAGTGGTCATAAAACTGTTGGCATTTCAACTCGACTCTTTAAACCATGCAAGAGGAAAATGAAATGCAAGAATTTCAACTTCGATGAAAACTATCTATGGGAAGGAGCAAGAGGTTTTAAGAAAATAAATTATTTCTAGATAGATTACTATGTGTGCACTGCTAATGACAAAAAGTATGAGCTAATTATCCAGATAAATGGAAGCAAAATGACCCAAATTTTAAAAACACCATGCAAATGTCATAGTTCACTTAGTACACTTATACAACATTGAATCAAATGTCATCATTTCATTTTATGATTATAGAGACCACCATACACATCTTAAATACTCATAAGGATCATGGGGGCTTCACCTTGTTGAACAATATCTTATCACATTTATTCATAAAGGGTTTTTTTAATTATTAACCCGCATGTTGTGAATAAATGTGTTCACGTCAAACACTGAAAAGAACAATGTTATAATAAAGAAAAAATGATACAAATCCTTGTTTCATAAGAGGAATGCCACATAAGGATTTCAAATTTTTATGTTATCTAGAAATTCTTAACCTTTCCAAGACATAAGAGGTGTTGACATGGTGATCTTAGTACCCAAGAAATCTATGTTCCTACAAAACAAAGGTTAACAAATTTCGTTAAGTAGGGAAGGGATAGTTACAACAATTACCATGAAAGCACAACATTGAAGCAAAGGTGAAAGAGAGAGGAGACAAGAAGTGAGAGGATACCACACCAGGGTTGAACTAGTGAAGGAAAGAGAGGTGAGAAGAAACAACTATTATGAGGGAAGGTGAAATTTGGAAATGCTAGCCTACAACTAGTGAGGGCATTAGAGGTGGAATTATCGTGAGGTGACATGAATGCAGACATGAAGTGATGATGTTAAAAGGAACCATCAAAGGCATTGATGATGGTGATGTGATATTATCAATATTTTGGAAAGGAATTATTGAAGGCACTAATATTAATTGTAAGGTGACATTAGTGAGGGCATGTGCCATTGATTCTAGAAATGCACCGTTGAAGGCATGAGGTGAATATGTTAGCATGGGGATGGTAAAGGAACATAAGGAAACAATGTTAATTAAGCACAATCAAAGGTAGGAGGAGAGTGTTGAGAGGAAGGAATTTCATGGAAATAAAGGTGACCTTATAGCTATAGGCTACAGGATGCAACCGCCAAAGATAACCTCTTAGGGAAGATATAAAGATAGTGGTGACTAGTCTCAACTAAGGAATGCCAACTTGAATTCAGCTCTACTCAAGACAATGAACTAAAGGGAGACAATCAAAGATGAACGGATCGAGGAAATAGGTGGTCAATAAGAAAAAAGATAAGAGAAGGAAGAGAGGAAAACCTTTCCCTAGGCATCTTAAAGATAAGGTAAAGAAGAGACATGAATAATAAAGGTATGATACGATATGATTAGGGGATTAGAAAAATGGAAGGGGGGAGAAAACAAGGAGAGTAGGTGTTACCCTAACAATATCAAGGTGATAATGGAGGATAAATAGATGGGTAGGATGTGTAGACCCTTTGTTAAGGATTCTAATGATATTTCCCTCAAATATACAATAGGTTTGTAGGATGTATAGAATAGATGCAACCATCATTCAGGTCGTTGTTGAGATCTTCAAATTCAAGTACTAGCCTAAATTCTTGTTTTTTCACCAATTGCTTGATTCACGTGTCTTAATTAAGCTTTATAAACTTATTGTATTCATCTAAAATAGAATTGACCCAATTGTAGTTTAGAAAACTAGAGTGATTGCAAGCAAAGAAAGATACAACATTCATTTACATGATCTAGGTTCCTATTCATGCCCTCCTTGCCTCTAGCTTGAGAAGGTTCTACAATTCATTGCAATGAAAAACATTGTTGTTAATATCTAAGTACTAAATAACTGATCCAGATGGATATCAGTGGCCACCCACCTTTTCCAACTGGCTCAAAATAGTTTTCTGACAATTTTGGCAATTTACTATTTTTAGCAGTTTTAACTTCCGAGGCCATTTTGAGGGCCTAAATAAAGGTTTTTAGGGATAGAGCTCCTCAATGATATCCAAAGGCATGATTGAGCCCCCAAAATAAATCTCCTCGATGATACCTTTCCAATGGGCTATCACACACCTAAAACGAAGATCGTATGCAAAAGTTATGACCCTGAGAAGTTGATGTACTAACTTACCCAAACGAGGCCCACATGACTTTTGGCGCTTCATCTCCCAGGGTTAGGTTTTTGAATGTCTATGGTTTTTGGCATTCTTGATTATTGTAAAAAGACCTTCAGAGCCTCATTTTAACCTTCTTCTTGTGAATGCGTGCTGCCGTCACATCTCTTCTCAGAGATAAGCCGCCACCATTCTAGCAAGCTTGTTTCCGCTGCATTTTACAGTTTCAGCTTATTTCATTATTGAATAGAAAACCAATTTTACTGTATCTCTGTTATTTTGTGTTAAGCACTTGTTAATAATCTGTATTCATTTCGTTCTTCTCATAAAATCAGGATCAGTGGTATCAGAGCAGTTTTCTCCTTGTCGTCTTAATGCATGTCCCAAACGAGGTCGGAGTACAAAGAGTTGGGTCTCGAGCTTGTTTCTCTTGAGGAAAGAAGCTCTCGCACTCCCAAGCGACCTCCCATGGAAGGAGAAAATAAAGATGATGGGACATGTGATCCTTTCAAACTCTTGATTGAGGAATCCCTCATGCAACAGAGGAACGAGATGATGGATAGTTTCGCACAAATCCTTCGGCGGCTACCAATAGGCGACGCATCTTCTTCGAATGGAGGCGCTGCCCCCTTCAAGGTACAAATACACTTTGATATTCCTATATTTTAAGGTCAAATAGACGTATATGCTGTAGACAAGTGGTTGAATCTACTAGAAGGGTATTTTTCTATCCATAACTTTTCGAATAAAGAAAAGATTACTTTTGCGCTCCTCAAAGCCGTTCCCCATGTCAAAGATTGGTGGGAAAATTTCCATGAGCAAAAGGAAACAGAGGAAACCTCATTATTTTTAGTGACGACCACTTGGGAATCCTCCAAGGATGCTATTAAGGAACAATACTACCCTGTTGGAAGTTATGACGACCTGTATACCAAATGGACCACATTGCGGCAAGAAAGAGACCAAGCAATGCCAGATTTCACAAATATCTTCCATACCTTGCGCACCAAGTTGGGTATCAAAGATTCGGAGCGATATCTAGTGCTCAAGTATCGCGGTGCTCTACATAGATACATCTAGACCGAAATGGAATTTTTGGACATCTCATCCTTGGGCGCGGCCTACTGATATGCCGTCAAAATTGAGAAGAAGATCAAACAAAAGATGTGGAAATTTGGGCCTGGGAACCCCTCACAACAAAAGCCAGGAAAGGGAAACCCTAACCCACTAAAAAAAGGACAGAGAAAATATGGACAGTATCAGGACAACCAGTCCAAGCCGCAAGCAAAGAAGGACACCAGAAAGACAAAAAAAGATACCGGGAAGTGGTGCGACTTCCATAAGATCCCTTGGCATAACACTGCTGACTGCCGCTCAAAGCAATCACTAGTGGCCGAAGTGAAAGCCTCTGAATCAGATGCAGATTATGACTCTGAGCCAGAACCCAAAAGGGGAAGACAAATCATTGACGTGGAACCCATTGCCACCGTTTCTACCACCAAGCTCCAGCCTGGTGAACCAGACGAGCCAAAAGAAGGAGAGCACCTCTTCCATTCACAGATGTGGGTAAAAGGTACCCCGCTAGACTTCATCATTGATAGCGGTAGCCATAAGAAACTCATCTCAGCAGAGGTCTTCAAGTGGCTGGCCTTGCCAACAATGCCACACCCACAACTGTACACCATTGGATGGCTCCGCCAAGGAAGCGATCTCCATGTCAGCCAACAGTGCCGACTGTCGTATGACATCAAGCCCTTCAAAGATGAGATATTGTGTGATGTTTCTCCTCTCGAAGTTTGTGATGTTCTTTTGGGCCAACCTTATTTATGGAAATGCCATGCTTTATATGAGTCTAGGCCTCATTGTGTTATTATTACTTTGAACAGGAAATTGTACAGGATACCCGAGGCAGTCCCACCTAGTGATATTTCCTTGATCTCTGCTAAGCAATGCAAGAAGGTCATCTCTCAGATGGGGAAGTTTGTCTTCTTCATGATTCGCTCTCAGAATAAGCGAAATATCACAACCACATCCAGGGTCTCTACGGCCGACCTCTCCAAACAGCAAAAGCAAGTAGATAAGGTCGTGGAAGAATACTTGGATATCTTCTCCTCACCTACAGGGGTACCTCTGCACTGCTAGGTCAAGCACCCCATTGATCTGACCCCCGGTGCACCGCTACCCAATGGGCCAGTCTATCATCGCTCTTTGTTAGAGAATGAGGAGATCAAGCAACAAATCTAAGAATTTCTCCACAAGGGGCACATCCGCCCCAACTCATCACCTTGCAGGAGCCCAATCGTGCTGGTACAGAAGAAAGGTGGAACCTAGCGACTTTGTATTGATTACTCGGCTCTGAATAAAATCACAGTCAGAAACCAGTACCCGATTCCCTGAATCGATGACCTCCTTGATCAACTCACAGGGGTCAAATACTTCAGTAAGATTGATCTAAAGTCTGGCTACCACCAGGTCCCAATAGAACAAACAAATGTATGGAAGACCACCTTCAAGTCAAAGGAAGGCCTTTTTGAATGGTTGGTCATGCCCTTTGGTTTGACAAATGCTCCAACCACTTTCATGAGGATTATGGACGATATCTTGCGACCACTCACCAATAATTTTGTAGTGGTGTATCTGGATGACATTCTAATTTACAACAAGACTTGGGCTGAACACTTACAACATATTCAACAGGTTATGCACACCCTGCGACAACACAAGCTATATGTTAACTTGGACAAATTCTCCTTCGACATGGATAGGGTCCATTACCTGGGCTACATCATTGATCGGCATGGCGTACATGTGGATCCAGCCAAGATCCAAGTCATCCATGACTGGCCAACCCCAATAACACTCATTGAGCTTCAGAGCTTCTTGGGCCTTTCCAATTTCTACCACAGGTTTGTGTTGGGTTTCTCCCATATTGCATGGTCCCTCAACTAAATAAACAGAGGTGGTGGTAAGGCGAAATTTGCGTGGGGTTGGTCCCAATAACAAGTGTTCGATGATTTGAAGCAGCGCTTGTGCTCATCCCCAATAATTTCACTACCAGACCTGCAACATCCTTTTGAGATCGAGACAGATGCTTCAGACTATGCTGTGGGCACCGTTCTCACTTAGCACGACCACCCCGTGGCCTATCATAGTGAAACACTGTCAGATACTGTTCGTAAGTACATTACTTATGACAAAGAAATGTACTTCATTGTGCAAGCATGCTGCTAGTGGAGACATTACATTCTTGGGAAGGAGACAGTCATCCACACTGATCATAAGCCACTGCAGTTCATGCAGACACAGGGAAAATTGCAGAATGACCGCCATCAAAAGTGGTCCACATACTTGCAGCAATTCCACCTCAACATCAAGTATAAAACATGAAGCACCAATCGCATCACTGATTTCCTTAACAGACCGCCAGTCGCGGCACTCACCACGGTGCTAGACTCTTGTAGCCATGAGACATCTAGATGGCCCCAAATCTATGAGACATACCCTGACTTCACCACCACCTACCAAATGTTGGGTGCAAACACAGTTGTCGATAGTTTCCATCTTCAGGATGGGTTGTTGTCTCGTCTAGGCCATATATGTGTTCCATCAAGTGAGCAAGCGAAGCTGATCTGGGAAGCCCACTACAGTCGGGTGGAAGGACACTTCGGTGTTGAAAAGACAGTGGCGATGCTACATAAACATTTCTATTGGCCGAAACTTCGACAGGAGGTCAGCAAGTATATTAGGTCCTGCACTGCCTGCGCTATTGCCAAACCGACAACTAAGAAATAGGGCCTGTAAACCCCTCTTCCTACTCCTGACAGGCCATGGGAATCCATCTCAATGGACTACATGTCGGGCTTCCTGTCCACCAAGCGAGGAAATGACTGTGTTTTTGTGGTTGTTGATCACTTTTGTAAGATGGCGATTCTGGTTTCCTGCAAGAAGAGCATCACAACAGAGGCCACTGCCAAGCTCTTCTTTGAACGAGTCTGGGTACATTTTGGAATCCCACAAACCATTGTCTCAGATTGGGATAGTCAATTTTTTAGCACATTCTAGTCGAGCCTCTGGTCACTGCTGGACACCAAGCTCACCAAATCCATGACTTTCCACCCCCAGACAGATGGCCAAACCGAGGTTGTAAATCGAATGATTGTGCATATCCTTGACATGTATAATTCAAAGCACCCTCGCACATGGGATGAGAGACTTCCCTATGTCCAACATAACTACAACTGAGCCTTGCATAGCTCAATCGACCACAACCGCTTTCAAGTGGGGTTGGGATTCCAACTATTGGGACCCATAGATGTTGCACTTCCCCTTGTGGTCACCTCGATTGACTCATATCCTGCTCCTGCTGAAGCTGACAAAGCCACCCGGTTCATTGAGAGAATCCAGCACATCCACCAATAGGTTCAGGATATCCTACAGAAGTCCAATGATAAGTACAAACAATGCCATGATCAACATTGGGTGCCACATAAGTTTCAGGTGGGCGACAAAGTTTGGTTGCACTTGCCGAAAGAACACCTCAGAAGTAGCAGAACAACTGACACCAAAAGAGCTCAACCCTGACTGCCTACAATAGGAATCCAATGATTAGATTGTGGACAAACAGATCAAGGGCACTCGACAAGAAAGGATCTAGCTTTATCGAGTCGTCAAAGCAAGGCAGTTCCTGCACCAAGGCAAGTGGCTCACCCGGGGCCAAATTCAATAGAAATTTCCTCATTTGATGGGGGACCTCAACGAAATGGAGAACATTGATTCCTAAGGAGGGAGAATTGATCCATATGGATATCAGTGGCCACCCACCTTTTCCAACTGGCTCAAAACAGTTTTCTGACAATTTTGGCAATTTACTATTTTTAGCATTTTTAACTTCCGGGGCCATTTTGAAAGCCTAAATGAAGTTTTTTCGGGATCAATCTCCTCAATGATAGCCAATGGCATGATTGAACCCCCAAAATTAATCTCCTTGATGATACCTTTCCAACAGGCTATCACATGCCTAAAATGGAGATCGTATGCAAAAGTTACGACCCCGGGAAGTTGATGTACTAACTTACCCAAACGGGGCCCACATGACTTTTGGCGCTTCATCTCCTAGGGTTAGGTTTTTGGATGTCTAAGGTTTTTGGAATTCTTGATTATTGTAAAAATGCCTTCAGAGCCTCATTGTAACCTTCTTCTTGCGAATGCGCGCTGCTGTCACATCTCTTCTCAGAGATAAGCCGCCACCATTCCAACAAGCTTATTTCCACTGCATTTTACAGTTTCAACTTATTTTGTTATTGAATGGAAAACCACTTTTACTGTATCTCTATTATTTTATGTTAAGAACCTGTTAATAATCTGTATTCATGTCGTTCTGCTCATAAAATCTGGATCAGTGGTATCAGAGCGGTCTGCTCCTTGTCGTCTTAATGCATGTCCCCAACGAGGTCAGAGTACAAAGAGTTGGGTCTCTAGCTTGTTTCTCTTGAGGAAAGAAGCTCTCGCACGCCCAAGTGACCTCCCATGGTAGGAGAAAATAAAGATGATAGGACATGAAATCCTTTCAAACTATTGATTGAGGAATCCCTCACGCAACAGAGGAACGAGATGATGGATAGTTTCGCGCAAATCCTTCGACGACTACCAACATGCGACACATCTTCTTCGAACGGAGGCACCGCCCCCTTCAAGGTACAAATAAACTTCAATATTCCTATATTTGAAGGTCAGATAGATGCTGATGCTGTAGACAAGTGGTTGAATCTGCTAGAAGGGTATCTTTCTGTCCATAACTTTTTGAATAAAGAAAAGATTACTTTTGCGGTCCTCAAATCCATTCCCCTTGTCAAAGATTGGTGGGAAACTTTCTGTGAGAAAAAGGAAACAAAGGAAACCTCATTATTTTCAGTCATGGCCACCTGAGAATCCTTCAGGGATGCTATTAAGGAACAATACTACCCTGTCGGAAGTTATGATGACCTGTATACCAAATGGACCACACTGAGGCAAAAAAGAGACCAAGCAGTGCCACACTTCACAAATATCTTCCATACCTTGTGCACCAAGTTGGGTATCAAAGATTCAAAGCAACATCTGGTGCTCAAGTATTGTGGTGCTCTACATAGATACATCCAGACCAAAATGGAATTTTTGGACATCTCATCCTTGGGCGCGACCTACCGATATGCCATCAAAATCGAGCAGAAGCTCAAACAAAAGACGCGACAATTTGGGCCTGGGAACCCCTCACAACAAAATCCAGAAAAGGGAAGCCCCAACCCACCAAACAAAGGATAGAGAAAAGATGGATAGTATCAGGAAAACTAGTCCAAGCTACAAGCAAAGAAGGACACCAGAAAGACAAAGAAAGATATCGAGATGTGGTGCGACGTCCATAAGAGTCCTTGGCATAACACTGTTGACTGCCGCTCAAAGCAGTCGCTGGTGGCTGAAGTGAAAGCCTCTGAATCAGATGCAGATTATGACTCTGAGCCAGAACCAGAAAGGGGAAGACGGATCATTGACGTGAAATCCAGTGCCACCGTTGCTACCACCAAGCTCCATCCTGGTGAACCAGACGAGCTAGAAGAAAGAGAGTGCCTCTTCCATTCACATATGTGGGTAAAAGGCACCCCACTGCACTTCATCATTGTTAGCGGTAGCCAGAAGAACCTCATCTCAATAGAGGTCATCAAGCGACTGGCCCTACCAACAATGCTGCACCCACAAACATACACCATTGGATGGCTCCACCAAGGAAGCGATCTCCGCGCCAGCCAATAGTGTCGATTGTCGTATGGCATCAAGCCCTTCAAAGACGAGGTATTGTGTGATGTTTCTCCTCTCGAAGTTTGTGATGTTCTTTTGGGCCAACCTTATTTATGGAAACATCATGCTGTATATGAGTCTAGGCCTCGTAGTGTTATTATTACTTTGAACAGGAACTTGTACAGGATACCCAAGGTAGTCCCACCTAGTGCTATTTCCTTGATCTCTGCTAAGCAATGCAGGAAGGTCATCTCTCAGATGGGGAAGTTTGTCTTCTTCGTGATTCACTCTCAGAAAAAGTGAAATATCATAGCCACATCCAGGGTCTCTGTGGCTGACCTCTCCACATAACAGAAGCAAGTAGATAAGGTCATGGAAGAATACTCGGATATCTTCTCCTCACCTATAGGGGTACCTCTCCACTGCCAGGTCAAGCACCCCATCGATCTGATCCCCAGTGCACTGCTACCCAATGGGCCAGTCTATCGTCACTCTTTGTTAGAGAGTGAGGAGATCAAGTGACAGATCCAAGAACTTTTCCACAAGGGGCACATCCTCCCTAGCTCATCACCTTGCGGGAGCCCAATCATGCTGGTATAGAAGAAATATGGAACCTGGCGACTCTATATTGATTACCAGGATCTGAATAAAATCATAGTCAGAAACCGATACCCAATTCCCTGAATTGATGACCTCCTTGATCAACTCACGGGGGCCAAATACTTCAGTAAGATTGATCTGAAGTCTGGCTACCACCAGGTCCCAATAGAACAGACAGATGTATGGAAGATCGCCTTCAAGTCAAAGGAAGGCCTTTTTGAATGGTTGGTCATGCCCTTTGGTTTGACAAATGCTCTAGCCACTTTCATGAGGATGATGGATGATATCCTGCAACCATTCACCAATACTTTTGTAGTGGTTTATCTGGATGACATTCTAATTTACAACAAGACTTGGGTCGAACACTTGCAGCATATTCAGCAAGTTCTGCACGCCCTGCGGCAGCACAAGCTATACACCAACTTGGAAAAATGCTCCTTCGGCATGGACAAGGTCCATTACTTGGGTTACATCATTGATCAACATGTCATACATGTGGATCTAGCCAAGATCCAAGTCATCCGTGACTGGCTAGCCCCAACAACACTCACTGAGCTTCAGAGCTTCTTGGGCCTTGCCAATTTCTACCACAGGTTCATGTTGGGTTTCTCCCATATTGCATGGGCCCTCAGCCAAATAAACAGAGGTGGTGGTAAGGTGACATTTCTGTGGAGCCGGTCCCAACAACAAGCATTCGATGATTTGAAGCAGCGCTTGTGCTTAGCCCTAGTACTTTCACTACCAAACCTGCAACATCCTTTTGAGATCGAGATAGATGCTTTAGACTATGCTGTGGGTGCCATTCTCACTCAGCACGGCCAACCCGTGGCCTATCATAGTGAGACACTATCAGATACTGTCCGTAAGTACCCTACTTACGACAAAGAATTTACTCCATTGTGAAAGCATGCCACCAGTGGAGACATTACATTCTTGGGAAGGAGACAGTCATCCACACTGATCATAAGCCATTGCAGTTCATGTAGAAGGAGGGAAAATTGCAGAATGACCGCCATCAAAAGTGGTCCACATACTTATAGAAATTCCACCTCAACATCAAGTATAAAACATGAAGCATCAATCACGTCACTGATTGCCTCAACAGACCTCCAGTCACGGCACTCACCACAGTGTGAGACTCTTGTGGCCATGATACATCTGGATGGCTCCAACTCTATGAGACAGACCCTGACTTCGCCACCACCTACCAAATGTTGGGTGCAAACATAGTTGTCAATAATTTCCATCTTCAAGATGGGTTGTTGTGTCGTCTGGGCCATATCTGTGTTCCATCAAGTGAGCGAGTGAAGCTGATCTAGGAAGCCCACTACATTCAGGTGGCAGGACACTTTGACATTGAAAAGATAGTGGTTATGCTACAAAAACATTTCTACTGGTTGAAACTTCGACAGCAGGTCAACAAGTATATCAGGTCCTGCACTGCCTGCGCTATTACCAAACCGACCACTAAGAAGCAAGGCCTATACACCCCTCTTCCTACTCCTGAAAGGCCATGGGAATCCATATCAATGGACTACATGTCGGGCCTCCCGTCCACCAAGCGGGGAAATGACTGTGTTTTTGTAGTTGTTGATAGCTTTTCTAAGATGGCGATTCTGGTTGCCTGCAAGAAGAGCATCACAACAGAGGCCACTGCCAAGATCTTCTTTGAACGAGTCTTGGTACATTTTGGAATCCCACAAACCATTGTCTCAAATCGGGAGAGTCAATTTCTCATCACATTTTGGTCGAGCCTCTGGTCACTGCTAGACACCAAGCTCACCAAATCCATGGCCTTCCACCCCCAGACAGATGACCAAACCGAGGTTGTAAATTGAATGATTGTGCATATCCTTCGCATGTATAATTCAAAGCACCCTCACACATGGGATGAGAGACTTCCTTATGTCCAACATAGCTACAACCGAGCCCTGCATAGCTCAATCAACCAAAACCCCTTTCAAGTGGGGTTGGGATTCCAACCATTGGGACCCATAGATGTTGCACTTCCCCTTGCGGTCACCTCGACCGAGTCATCTCCTTCTCCAACTGAAGCTGACAAAGCCACCCGGTTCATTGAGCAGATCCAGCACATCCACCAACAGGTTTAGGATATCCTACAAAAGTCCAATGACAAGTACAAACAACGCCGTGATCAACATCGGGTGTCGCATAAGTTTCAGATGGGCGACAAAGTTTGGTTGCGCTTGCAGAAAGAACACCTTATAGGACCCCATTGGAAGCTTCGCCCACTCCGTTATGGGCTGTACACTATCACCAAGGCCATGGGGGATAATTCTTTTGAGCTCAACATTCCTCCTTTCCTTGGTCTGCACCCAGTGTTCAACGTGGATCTCCTTCGCCCTTATTTCCCACCATTATTGGACACCTCAGAAGTAGCAGAACAACTGACACCAAAAGAGCTCAACCCCGACTGCCTACAACAAACATCCATTGATCAGATTGTGGACAGACAGATCAAGGGCAATCGACAACAAAGGATCCAGCTTTATCGAGTCGTCAAAGCAGGGCACCTCCTGCACCAAGGCAAGTGGCTCACCCGGGGCCAAATTCAACAGAAATTTCCTCATATGATGGGGGACCTCAATGCAATGGAGAAAATTTCTTCCTAAGGAGGGAGGATTGATCCAGATGGATATCAGTGGCCACCCACCTTTTCCAACTGGCCCAAAACAATTTTCTGACAATTTTGGCAATTTACTATTTTTAGCAGTTTTAACTTCCAGGGCCATTTTGAGGGCCTAAATGAAGGTTTTTTGGGATCAAGCTCCTCATTGATAGTCAAAGGCATGATTGAGCCCCCAAAATGAATCTCTTCGATGATACCTTTCCAACGGGCTATCACACGCCTAAAATGGAGATCGTATGCAAAAGTTACGACCCCGGGAAGTTGATGTACTAACTTACCCAAACGGGGCCCACATGACTTTTGGCGCTTCATCTCCTAGGGTTAGGTTTTTGGAAGTCTAGGGTTTTTGGCGTTCTTGCTTATTGTAAAAAGGCCTTCAGAGCCTCATTGTAACCTTCTTCTTGCGAATGCGCGCTGCCGTCACATCTCTTCTCAGAGATAAGTTGCCACCATTCCAACAAGCATATTTCCGCTGCATTTTACAGTTTCAGCGTGTTTCGTTATTGAATAGAAAACTAGTTTTATTGTATCTCTGTTATTTTGTGATAAGCACCTGTTAATAATTTGTATTCATTTTGTTCTGCTCATAAAATCTGGATCAATAACCTTCATTGGACCAAAAGAAAACACGATTCAAAAATCCATCCTCTCCTCTTTTTAAGAAAACATGGTTCAAATACATCTTCTCCTCTTTTTAGTCCTTGCAAAGAAAGGACTATAGTAATCAACTCATGCACATAATTCATATGTATAGAACATGTAATAAAAAAATATTTAAGTTATGGTAAAGAAAGTCATAGAATTTTGTAATTTCCGCCGTATTAATTTTTTCTTGAGTTGTACAAATTATGTAGTTTTTAGTGTTCTTCTTTGAGGGGGCTTGATTAAACTATATAACCCTTCTCTTCTAAGGTTTCTTCTAGAGATAAAAAATGGAACAAGGCATGAAATTTCACAACCCTCCACTTAGATTAAGTTAACATTGGTGTGGAAGTTGGTATTGTGTAGGTGGGTGTTAATGCTATGTCATGTGGTGGGTTTCTTCTTTCATCTTCTCTAAATGAAAAATAACTAAACTTTGGAGTAGTTATTTTATGGGGTCCAAATTTTTGCTAAATTTCATGTACTCTTTATGTATTGGGAGTCCTAGTTTGGAATGAAGTAGAACAAACAACCCCTTCATATACAGGAGTGTACCAATAGCAAGAAAAGGGAACAACCATTGACGTCCCCACTATGGATAATATACCATCTAAGAAAAGCATTGACAAAGAAATGACAAAGGTGGCTAGAGTCCTCTCAAGAGTAGGAATAAGCAAAGATGAGATGGCGTTGTGAATTCATTGTTCTAGTGTATGTTCAAAGGATATAGGATCTCAATAGGATGAGTCGATGGAGGAGTCAAAAGGAGAGGAAATCCACTAGCATGTCCTCAACAATACTAATCCTCCATTCTCACCACTACAAAATTTATTCATTATGGAAAACCTTTAGCAACTCACATATGAACCTATCCACTATTAAGTGATGAATGAAGCATGTGGGTAGTATAGGGTTAGGCTTAGGGTTAGGGCATAATAGGTTTTTGGGGACACCTTAGGCTTTTATTTTAGGCATTTTTATTTATTTTTGTAAAATCATGGGAAATTCCGAGGGCACTGTGTATTCAGGGGTTTTTATTAGTAGTCACCTGGATCGAATCAATGAAACAATGCTATATCAATGAAATAAAGGTCAAGGAAAGTTAAAGAACATACCATTCTTTCCTTCCTTTCCCTTGATAGTCTCATGCGCAAGTATCAATCTCAGTCTTGGACAGCCCTCGATGGTCTCGTGCATAGCTCTCGGTCTTAGTCTTGGATGGCCCTCGGTCTTGACCTTCTATCCCAATCACATTTTCACCTGCGAATTGTAGAATGTAGACCTTCTAGCTGTATTTTTAAAAGGCACATTGGTTAATTTTTTTGTAAAATCATGGAAAATTCCGAGGCCACTGTGTATTCAAGGGTTTTTATTAGCAGTCACCCAGATCAGATCAATGAAACAATGCTAGATATCACTGAAAGAAAGGTTAGGCCGGTAGATTAAAGAACATACCATTATTCCTTCCCTCCTTTCCCTCAACAGTCTCGCGCCTCCTTGTCCTCGACAGTCTCACACCTCCTTGCTCAGTTGATCGGTCTTAGATGGCCTTCGATTAGAGTTGAATAGATATAGAAAATATCTACCTCGGATGGGCCTATTTGCTTGAAGAAGGGTAAGGTTATCACTCCCAACGAAATAAGTAATTGATTTGAATTATGTTTCCACCAATATCAATATGACTATCCTCTTAAATAAATCCCACCTTAAAGAAATCCCGCCTTACCAAAGACTATCTCCTCAAAGCGTATGGGTGGCCCTCAACAGTCTCATGCCTCCTTTCTCTCGATAGTCTCACACCTCCTTGCTCAGTTTGATTGGTCTCGGATGGCCCTCGATTAGAGTATTTCCCTTGACAGTCTCACGCCTCCTTGCTCGGTCCAATCGGTCTCAGATGGCCATCTATTAGAGTAGAGTAGATATGAAAATCTCTAGCTCGGATGGGCCTACTTGCTTGAAGAAGGGTAAGGTTCTCACTGCCAAGGAAATAAGCAATTGATTTGAATTATGTTTATGTCATTATCAATATGACTGTCCCCATTAAAGAAATCTCACCTTACCAAAACTTGTCTCCTCAAAGCATATGGGTGAATGGGTAGAGTAAATATAATTATTTGAGTATAGTCATTTCTACATTCACATATTGAGTAGAGTATATATAAAAAATGAGTAATAATTATTTGAATTAAAGGATTTTAATATTTGTTTGTTTTTTTTTTTTTTTTTAAATTGTATTAAGAATAGATATTTACTCTTTGATTTTTTTATGAAGGGGTAATTTATTTTAGTCATTATCACTATAAAAATTATGAAACTTAAATTTTTTG
>ML783486.1:258453-275015 GCA_009831015.1 Picea engelmannii | reverse complement strand
TTGAGAGTAATTGGTATTGTCCTTGATAAGGAGTTATAAGAGAGATCCATGTCCATGAGATTTTGTAGATACCCAAGTGAATATGGAATGGAACCTTCTAAGGAATTGTTAAATAGATTCAATGATTCAAGTGCAATGCAACTTCCAAGTGTTGGTGGAATGACATCGATTAATAGATTGGTAGGAATGTCTATAGCTAAAGTATTTTCAAGTTTCTCTTTCTCTAGAGGTAAGGGTGGAATAATTTCATTTGGTTCTAAAGCAATAATCTACAACAAAATAATAAATATTACAATAAATATCACAGGAGAGTAATAAATATCATAGGAGTGTATAGAGTTCAATGGTGTAACAAACCCAACCCCCTATCCACTTTTAGGCTGGTGGGATGTCTGATTTTCATCTTCTTGGAACTAAGGATGAGTATTTAGGTTCATTGGTGCCTATGATTTGTAATTTCTACTCGGAAGTGGTGTCTATATCTCATTCATTTCAAATACTCTACTGCATAATTATGGTTATGCTTATACTATGATATCCAGGGGATTCCTTATACACAACCAAAAAAAACCAAAGTATTGGATTAGCTGTGTGAATCATATGATATGATGAACTAAAGGGAATCATATATGCTACAAACTTGGGTGTGGTTCATTAGATAGAATGAATGGACCCATAGTGGCCCACAAATGATGTTAATGTAAAAATAAATAAATAAAAGGAACCTTAAGAAGTCATAAAAAGAAGAAAAAAGACAAGACATACTTGATCTTTGATATTCTAATGTGTAGCATTGCATTGATACAACATCTAGAGCATCTGCAAATGCGTGAACTGCACACTGTAGTAAATAAAAATAGAATTATATTTAGTTTTTAGTAAAAACCAAAAAGTAATTTTAAGACATGTCAATAAATCATAATAGAAATTAAAACCGACAAGATTGCAAATAGTAAACACCATTGATATTATTTTTTGTAAAATCCATATGAGAGGAGATTAAATAATGACACACACACACACACATATCAGATGCGAAAACCTGAATAAGCTCCTCTTGGTTTCGAGAATAATTTATTGGAGCCGTCTGATCTTGGAGAAAACCTCCCTCGATTTGAAGGAGCAACAACAAAGTCAACTTTGACTATGTTGTTGCTCCGTTGGATCGAGAGAGGTTTGATCCAAGAATAAACGACTCCAATAAAGTTTTCTCTACTAAACATGGCCAACAATGTGAAGGTGGAAGTTCCTATGGCCCCTCTCCCCCACCTCACATCACTCTCAATTCCCCAATACCCAATCTATATTATACTAAAAAATATGCATTGAAAATATTCAAATTTGATAAAAAGTGATTGTAAAGCTATAAATGAGGTTTATCATTCAAAAGCATATGTCATAATTTTTTTTTTTTTTTATAAATGAGATTTATCATTCAAAATATGTTACAAATATACTAGCTATATAATGTACATCTATCTGTCTTATAAAATTATTATACATCATCAATTTCTTTTAGTCTTCTTTTATGTTTCCAGTTCTTAAGTAATTCATCCATGTCCATGTCTTTGTTTACTGGGTACTCTTCAACAAATGATGTTGCTTCAGTCCTTTCACACTGAGCACCTACACAAAATATTAAATTTATATGGCCAATTTTTAAATATCATTGAAGTAGTTGATTAATATTAAAAAAAACCTCTGCAATGTAATTATTTACCTATTGGTCCACTAGTAGGCTCCGTTGGAATGGCTTCCCTATTCTCCTGATCATCTTTAGGTCGAGGAGGCTCAACTATGACATTCTCTGCCATTGAAACGACAAAAATTATAAGGACAAAATCATAAATGTATAAGTAATAAAAATTAGAAGTACAAAATTTATAAGTACAAAATTATTAAGTACATGATTAATATACAACCATTTTACCGTCGTGGGCCTCATTCACAGGAACATCTTGGGGCTGCACCCCACTGGGATGGGGCTACTAGGGAGCACCATGATCTTTTGGCCGCACTGCACTATCAACGCTTTGTTGTCCAATGCTAATGGTTTCATTGATAGTGCTTCTCCCATGATTAAAAAAAAGTAAGACATTAAATTTATGAACGATATCAAATATTTACGTATTTTATAAGTATTGAAAGGTTAATGTAGACTGATTTTTATTTACCTTATCCCGCAAACTGGATCTTGGGGTCTGCCCCATGATTTTCCTACTATCAACCATGACTTTATAGCCATACTTGTAACCAAGTTGGAGGTCTTCCTCCGCGGTTTCAGTTCCGAAGTCATCGCCTTGCATTGCATAAGAGCATGTTTTTTTAATGTTTTTGGCTGCAATAAACTGAAAGTTGTAAGGCGATACAAATAATATTCTTAAGATGTTTGGGTACTTACGATTCATGACTGTAACCTCGAGTAGCCTCCTTGGCCTAACTTGTGTTGGCCATGTTTGACAATCATTGCTTTGGTTTCCTTCGAAGTTTCAGGCAACCTATCATCAAAATTTTCAAGTATGTTATATACCACACTTTTATTTAGATCTAAAGAAAATTAAAGGTATTGAAATCAAAATATTGTAATTTACCTTGGGGTACTGGTTAATTTTTCAATATATTTTCTTTTGCATCATCAATGATCGTCTTCCACTCCCTCTCTGGAATTGAGGGAGGACACTCATACCTATGGTTACCTACCAAGATTTGTATATAAACATCCCACGTATATTTTAAATATTCTCCTATTGCAAAGGTGACCACTTTTTTATTGAACATTTCTACTCCAAAGAGGCCTTCAAGATAATCCATAAGTTCTTTTTTGAGGTTGGAATTCTGGAAATTCCACCTCATGCGTAAGGTTTCCCCAAAAATCAACAAGGCCTTTCTCTCCAGGTGCCTATAAAAATGGTCGCTTCCTACACACAAAAATATATGATCATTATTTTAAAAATAATAATCTAGATGATTTGTGTATGAGATGGACAACATGAAACAGTTAAAATATGAAAAAATACTTGAGAGTCTTATTTGTTTTAAAGGAAGTCCGTTATCGTTGAACAAAAATGTTCATGGAATGGTCCCTGTGCTGGTCACACGTCTAGCTCCAGGAAATGCAACCATGTCAACCACATCATCAACCTCATATTTGTCACCAACTCTAGAGCTTGACCACTGTGTGGATTCTTGGCAGTGTGTGTCATGGCTCCTATCTAAATTAGGTGTGGAAGATGGAGAAGTAAACAATACTCTAACAGTTGTATGACAACCCGCGTCAGGAATCTGTGGCATATCTGCAATGCCACTACTACAAACACCGGGTTGAATAGGCTCCAAAAATATCTTTATAAAAAAGAAAATGTTTTTTTGTGAGATAATGTAAAAGTTAAAAAGAAGACTTTCATAATTGAACATATGAGTACATTAAAAAAACACTTTAAATTATGGTTATTACCTTATATGTGTTAAGTTGTGACATAAGGAGATTGATTATTTCTAGGACGTCAGGAGTTTGATCTGGACGATCTAACAAGCTATCAAGTTCCTTGTTGGATTTAATGATCTTTCCTTTTATTAATACCGTCGGATTAGGGGATGAATACAACCCCTCCTCACCGGAGGAATCATGATCAACATGGCCTGCTGACTACATATAATTTCAACATGAAAATCAATGCTATTTCATTTATATAAGCAAATGAAATAACTGATCGCCACACAAATCAAATTATATAAACAAATAATAAAATTCACGTAAAATGAAAGTCGAATTTGATAATCATTTACATGTTCTGTGGCTGGCCCTTTTCCACGATCATCCTGCCACATTATAATATAATTAGAACCCCCACATATTTAAAAAATTGTTAACGATAACAAAAAAACTGATTTCCACCCAAATAAAATCAACCTCAATGATCAACCTCCCACATTATTATAAAATTGGGACAGTGAAATATTTAAAACATTGTTAAAGATAAAAAAATATAATGCAATAAGTTGATGTTGCTTGAAGAGGTGTTGCATAAGTACCCGCACACTATTAGTCGATGTTTCTATTCAGTTCAAATGGTAATCCACTAATAAATCTTCTGTTGGCCCTTGGTTATGGAAGCAAGAGAATATCAAGGAAGAAAAGGGAGAATGCGAACTTCGCAGAAGACACAGTGATTGTTACTGGGTCGAAGTGAGCAAAAGAGCAGAAAAGATGGAACAAAGTAAGTTGTTGGATGAGGAGATCGGGGATGACAGATAAGAAAGGAAGAAGGATCGTGGACAACTCAACAAGAAAGAAAATCCACCATTGGATTCTTTGGAGCATTGCGCGAGAAGGAAGGAAAGACAGGCTGGTGGAGCCCTGTAAACGTGGGTCAAGTTGACCTAGGGTTTTAGACACCTAGGGTTTTGGTATCTAGGGTTTTGGACACCTAGGTTTTGGCCTAAGGATGTTGGTGAGCTATTGTAATGTATAAATAGAGGTCAAGAAGACCTTGGTTGGGTTGGTGTGTGTCAAGATTGTCATTGTTGTTATTGATCGATCTAGTTGTTATGGTGAGAAATTGTTGTTGAGTGAGAGAGAAGTGCTAAGAGTGAGAGCCTTATGGTATTGTAAGATCTTCAGTTGGGTGAAAAGATCAAACCTGCAGCTGGGCGCACAGGGAGGGGAGAGGAAGAGAGGATAAGGAAGAAGATCTATTAGCTAAGAGCACAAACAATAATTGTATGATGTACCTTAATATATTATAGCACAGTTCTGTGGATGTAGCCCTAAAGCGAGGGTGAACCACGTACATCTTATGTTGTGTGTAATTGGTTTGTTATCTCTCTCATTGATATATTGTGATTGCATTACTGTTTTGGATCTGATAAGTAGATGTGCAGAATAGATCTAAGCTGATAAGTGATATATGAATGTTGTGTTGTTCTTGTGTTAAGTCCACTTGATCTTACCTTTGGTTGTAGACATCTCTGTCCTACAACCCCCTCATAACTGCTTCGGGTGAGACTGCATCTGCTTCGCAGGTGTGGCCAAAAGGGCTAGTAGTTAGGGCTTGTTGGTGCACTCTTGGAGCTGAACCTTGGGTCTTCCCCTGTGCCAACAAATGGTTTCGTTGTCGGGACTAGAATCTTCTTGAGGGAATGTTAAGGTGGTTTCCATCGAAGACAGAGATTAAAAAGTGGATATAAGATCAAGAAAAGGACTTCACTGAAGCCCAGAATAAGAACCCTAATCTTAGCTCAAAATATTGGCTGGAGAAATATATATTTACTGATATACACAAAATTTTCTTTGGAGGAATCCATCATGAGCTATATGAGTGGATAGCTAGGTTAGCTGATACCTAGTAAATGAAGAGGAGGGTTTCTACAGTGGGTGAAGAGGAGGATACCCAGTAAGAAGAGCTACGAGGAGGAGGGTTTCTACAGTGGAGAAGAGACAGATCTGACAGATGAAGAACATTCAGAACCCGCTAGGGCAGAGGAAGGAGAAGCTGAAGAGCTTCGCTGGGGAGAACCTGAAACCTTAGAAACTACGCAGACCATTGAAGTAAGTACTATTATTCCTCCTGTTGATTCAGTAGTATTAAGCAATCAAAGTAATCCCAGTCACCAGAGTACCCAGAGCATTGTCAATAATATTCCACCACATACTCAGTTAGGGACCCTAGGAAGATCTATGGTAGATGAGATGAGGCTTCCTATCTTTAGGGAAGATGGATCTGAAGATCCTGATCAACACTGGTTCCTATGTGAAGCCGTATGGAATATTAAAATTTTCACTGATGAAGTTGTCAAAAGAACCCAGTTTAGTACCACTCTAAGGGATCGTGCATTGAGTTGGTACATGAAGCTTGTCCAAGGACTTGCACAACCTAATCCACTGAATTAGATTAAGAATGTGCTAATTGCAGAGTTCAAGAAACCCAAGTTGGAGTAACAATGTATCACATAGCTGAAAGAGATCAAACAGAAGGTGGCCGAACCTATTTGGGAATTTGATCAGAGATTCAAAACCTTAACATGCCGATTCACTTTTCAGATCCCAGATGAACAGAACAAAGAATGGTTCATTGTTGCGCTCTTACCACACATCAAAGTTCCCCTAATGCAACATAAGATTGATTCGTAGTCTGAGGCACTGGAGATTGCCATGAATTTAGAATCAACCCCTATGGGAGAATCCAACTCAGGTACGAGTCAGATCTTGAGTCAGCTAACTAGTTTGTATCTGTAGGTCGAAGATATGAAGAAAGACAAGGGAAAATATAAAAGAGAAGATATTTGGTGTGTCAGATGTAGATCAGAAGGCCATGAGAAGGAACACTGTCCCCTATTCAATGAATACTTGGCTTCTGGAGCTACGAGCCCTTTGAAGCAAGTCACCTTACCTTGGTGCGAGGTATGCAGAAACAAACATCGCCCTGGTGAGTGATACCACATGCAAAAGTATGTTCAAACACCTACAAATTTGTACTGTACATTTTGCAAGTTCGTAGGACATAATGATAGGGATTGTAGGGCTTATGATCTGATGCATGAAAGGTCAAGAGACATATATAATATTCAAGGAGAAGTACAATAAGAAGGAAACGCTACGCAATTTAACTTTCCTGGGAGAGGAAACTTCAATTCTCATGGTGGATACAGAGGAAGCTGACGAGGAGGAGGAATGGGTCAAGGCTAAGGATAGATCATCTGTTATAACTGTGCACAACCATGACTCCTTGCAAGGTATTGTCAGAACCCTTGTACCACTTGTAGCTATTGCAGCTCGTTTGACCATGTTATAGAAGATTGTCTTGTGCTTCTAGCTAATATTCAAGAAAGACGAGGACCTCAACAGAACCCACAAGTGCAACTAATATATGCTGAGCCTCGCGGAGAAGACCCTAGAGTCGCTGTTATAACAAGAGGAGGTGCTGTCACAGGAGATGACAGAATAATCCAAGGGAAGACTATAGAAGATTCAAGAATCAAGAAAGCTACAGAGAAGACACAAATGCTTGATGCAAAGAAAGAAAGACAAATGTTTGAGGAAGCTAGAAAATAATTTAGAGGAAACCAAGGCTCTTCATCGAAGACAAGACCAGAAGTGAGAGAATATGGAATGCCTCTGGCATTCGATCAGTCTACTTCGCCAAAAGAATAAAAAGAGGTAAGCAAGCTCATGGAATTTTTATATACTTGTATTAAGTTGATTTAGGATGAAAGTGCTGTACAAGAGTTACAAAATTTAATCAGTCAATATGAGCTAGGAAAGATAGACCCCTTACTGAATAAAATCGGTAAGAAGAGAAGGACAAATAATGAATTACATTTGAATGCCCAAATAGGAGAGTATGAGATAGATTATGTAGTCCTCGACTTAGGGTCGGAGGTCAATGTCATGATGAAGAAAACCTGGGTGCTGATGGGAAAAATTAAGTTTATCTATTCCCCTATTAGGCTTAGGATGGTCAATCAACAAGCTGTAAGCCCTTTTGGTAGATTAGAACATGTCCTTGTAGACATTGATGGAGTAAGAACATTTCCAGATTTTGAGGTAATTGAAATAGTTGATGATAGTTGTCCTTACCCTGCGCTGCTAGGAATTGATTGGGATTTCAATAATTCCACTGTGGTTGATTTAAAGAAAAGACGTATTACTTTTGAAAGAGATGGCCTTAGGGTCATTGCACCTTTAGATCCAGATGAAAGTCAATGATACACATAACCTATCAGAGAAGAATACCACACATATGCACTAGAAAAAATATATAAGCTAACATCCAGACAACATGATTACATTAATCCTATAGCAGATGGGAGCCTAAGTTGGCGAAGCGAGAGCGCATGTTCATCAAACTCACATATCCTTTATATCCAGATGAAGGTCAGTGATACACATAACCTATCAGAGAATAAGACCACACATATGCACTAGAAAATATATATAAGCTAACAACCAGATAACATGATTACATTAATCCTACAACAGATGGGAGCCTAAGATGGAGAAGCAAGAGCGCATGTTCATTAGACTCAGAAAAAGCACTGGAGAATTGGAAGAACAAGATGTATGAAGTATCTACAAGAAGATTTGCTAGATTAACCAAAGAAGTTCATTGAATTGGCACAACAGTAAGCAACTTACCCACCTTTGATGGTCTGAATCCTTTAGAAACCTTCTTGTCAGACTTTGAAGAAAGTGTACAAATACAACAAAGATTATTGGCAATGGATGAGGCCTTGAAAGCCACACCAACAAGATGGTGGGGGACACATAAACATAGCATCACATAATGGGTACAATGTCGTACCTTGATGACAACACGGTTCTCAACACAAGTAGAAGGATGCAAAGTTCAGTACACAGGTCGAAGCTGCCCAAAGGACCATGTGCGGAGTTGTGAGGAAGCCTGAAGAAAAATTCCTCAAGAACAATGGGTGAAAAAATTGATTAACACGCTGGACACGACGCTTATCAACTAGTACCTCCAAGCAGAGTTGCGCCTCATCACTATTGATTGGAAAGGTATGACTCAGAATTTTGTAACTACCTTCTTATTTGAAAGTCAGTATCCCTCAGTAGATCAAGATTTATAGATTGTGAAATAGAAAGTATTTGAAGAGTCATCCAACCTCCCTATGGCACAAGAAGAGGACGAATGGACTGCGCCTCTTCAGAAATTGCAGGGCTGCTACAACATCAATGCCGATGAAGATGACAATCCTAGGAAGGTGAACATCGTAGAAACACAGGGCCAAAGAGACGTGGAAGGACCAGGAGTTGAGATTCCATTCAATGGACAACCAATCAAGATTAAGAAGTCAATGTTGGAACAAAGAAGACACCAAAGTTTGCAAATGTTGGAGATTACTGGGACGCTGCCACCATTGACAAAATTACAGAGTTACTGCATGAATATCAGGACTTGTTTCTAACCAAGTTCATTGATATGAAGGGAATTAAAGGACCTATGGGAGAGATGAGTATTCCTTTAAAGCCAGATGCAAGACCAGTTAAACATAGACCTTACAGGCCAAACCCTAATATAAGGAAAAAAGTGAAGATTGAGCTTGACATAATGTTAGAAGCAGGAATTATAGAACTTGTCGAAGAGTCAGAGTGGATTAGCCCTATGGTGGTACAAGAGAAGAAGACAAGAGAAATTAGGATATGCATAGATCTAAGGAAGTTAAATGATGTTTTTTTGCATGATCCCTTTCCTACACCATTCATTGATGAAGTGTTAGATAATGTGGGAGGCCATGAAGTATATTCTTTAACAGATGGATTTTTAGGATACTATCAGATCCGGATTGCCAAGGAAGATCTCCATAAGACCACATTTGCAACAGAATGGGGATCCTACCAATATATAGTGATGCCATTAAGATTGAAGAATTCCCCAACCATCTTTTCCAGGGTGGTGGTCGAAGCATTCAAGGAATTTCTGCATAAATTTTTAGAAGCATATTTTGATGATTGGACTGTTTTTAGTTTATTGAAGAATCATATTGAATGTCTAAGGCTAATGTTGGATAAATGCAGGCAGTGTCAAATTGCTTTGAAACTGAAGAAATGTATTTTATTTTCACCATTTGGAGTGCCGTTAGGTCATATTGTATGCAAGAAAGGATTGTCGGTTGATCCATCCAAAATTGCCATTATAGTTGATCTACCCCTTCCTACTTCAGTTAAACAACTACGCACTGCGTTGGGACACACATGATATTACAAAAAGTTCATTAAGGGATATGATCAGATTACAACACCCATGGAGAAGCTGTTGAAAAAGGATTGTCAGTTTAGTTGGACAGAGGAATGCCAACAGAGCTTGGACACACTAAAATAGAAAATGGTTACTGCGCCCATTCTGGTTTTCCCAAATTGGGCCAGGGAGTTTCATGTGCATGTCGATGCATCTTCCATTTCTTTAGGAGCTGTGTTAGCATAGACGGGAGAAGGAGATATTGACCACCCGTTATCCTTTGCTAGCAGGAAGCTCTCAACTGCTGAGATCAACTACACCACCACTGAGTGAGAAGGATTGGCCATGGTGTATGCATTGTAGAAATTTTGCCACTACTTGCTGGGAGGGTACTTTAAAATGTTTACTGATCACTCCACGTTGAAATACCTAGTCAACAAGCCAGTGTTGGGGGGAAGTATATGCAGATGGCTCCTGCTATTTCAAGAATATGATTTTGAGATCATAGTAAAGCCATGAAGAATGAACAAAGGTCCTGACCACTTGTCGAGCTTGGAGCATGGAGAAGAACCGACCAGTTTGGAGGATACACTACCGGATGCACAACTATCGGCCATTATAAAGATTGATGACCACTTCACAGAGATAGTCCAGTTCCTATCAACAAGAATGGCATCTAGTGAGTACACAATTCCTCAGAAGAAACATCTAGTAGTGCGCGCTATAGATTTCTCACTTATAGCCAGACATCTATACAAGATGGGACCTGATGAGATATTGAGAAGGTGTGTTATGGAGGCAGAACGACCACTGATCCTTGCAGAAGCTCATGAAGGCATCGCAAGAGGACATTATGTAGGAAAATAAACTGCGTAGAAGGTTCTTAGAGTTGGCCTTTGGTGGCCTACTTTACACAAAGATGCTAAAGACTATTCCAGAGCCTGGGATGTATGCCAAAGAGTTGGGAAACCATCCAAAAGAGACAGAATTCCATTGGCACCACAACTGACCCTAAAAGCATTTGCGAAATGGGCCATTGACTTTGTTGGACCTATAAACCCACCAAGAAAGCACACAGGAGCAAGGTACATAATTACAACTACAGAGCACTTGACCAGATGGCCCGAAGCAAGAGAAGTTAAGGACTGTAGTGAAACTACAGCTGTGCACTTCATATTTGATGACATCATAACCAGATTTAGATGCCCAAAGACCCTTATGAGTGATCAAGGAACACATTTCATTAATAATACAGTTGAAGACCTGACTGAAGAATTTGCAGTCCACCATCAAAAGAGTACACCTTACCATCCACAAGCAAATGGGACAGTTGAAGAATTCAACAAGATCTTGGAGACAACGCTCATGCAGATTTACAGTGTGAACAAGGATGATTGAGATTTAAGAGTACTAGCAGTATTATGGGCCTATAGAACCACTTGCTAGAAACTAACAATGCAGACCCCTTTCAAGTTGGTATATGGTCTTAAAACTGTTGTTCCAATGGAATATTTGATACCAAGCCTAAGAATTGCTGCCTTTACAGATATGGGCGACCTGCACGTTGTTCAAGACAGGATTGCACAGTTGGTTGAACTAGAGGAAGATAGATTCATTGAAGGATTCCATCAACAGGTTCAGAAGGAAAGAGAGAAGGCCTATCATGATAGGCACATCAAGAAGAAGGCATTCAAACAAGGTGATCTAGTACTGGTATATGACAGCAAGTTCATAAAACATCCTGGGAAGTTCAGAACACATTGGCTAGGGCCATACGAGATCGCTTATGTTACAGAGGGAGGAGATGCAAAATTGAAAACGTTGAATGGAGAATGGAAGGAAGGTTTGGTGAATGGGAGTCAACTAAAGTTGTATTATGACAACCAGTTGCCTCGTAGATATTAGTAAAAGTAGGAAGAAAAGGGTACAGGTACTATGTGTAGTTGAAACTGGGTACTAGACACAAAAAATAAAGTTTGCACAAGGGAAAAAGAGGAGGCATCGAGCAAAAAATAGAGGCTGCACTGCGTAGAATGGAGTCGAAGTAAAACAAGAAGCTCATATATGAAGTGCCTCGGGACGAGTCATAGGTGAGTGTTGGGGGCCTGTTTTCCCTTGGTTATGGAAGTAAGAGAAGATCAAGGAAGAAAAGGGAGAATGCGAACTTTGTGGAAGACACAGTGATTGTTACTGGGTCAAAGTGAGCAAAAGAGAAGAAAAGACAGAATGAAGTAAGTCGTTGGACGAGGAGATCGGGGATGACAGATAAGAAAGGAAGAAGGATAGTGGAAAACTCAGCAAGCAAGAAAAGACACGGTTGGATGCTTTGGAGCACTGTGCGAGAAGGAAGGAAAGACAGGCTGGCGGAGCCTTGGAAACGCGGGTCAAGTTGACCTAGGGTTTTAGACACCTAGGGTTTTAGTATCTAGGGTTTTGGACACCTAGGTTTCAGCCTAAGGATGTCGGTGATCTATTGTAATGTAAAATAGAGGTCAAGAAGACCTGGGTTGAGTTGGTGTGTGTCAAGATTGTCATTGTTGTTATTGATCGAACTAGTTGTTGTGGTGAGAAACTGTTGTTGAGTGAGAGAGAAGTGCTAAGAGTGAGAGCCTTCTGGTATTGTAAGATCTTCAGTTGGGTGCGAAGATCAACCCTGTAGCTGGGTGCACAGGGAGGGGAGAGGAAGAGAGGAGAAGAAAGAAGATTTGCTAGCTAAGAGTGCATACAAGAACTGTATTCTTTACCTTAATATATTATAGCACAATTATGTGGACGTAGCCTTAGAGAGAGGATGAACCATGTACATCCTGTGTTGTGTGTGATTGGTTTGTTATCTCTGTCATTGATATACTATGATTGCATTATTTCTTTGGATATGATAAGTAGATGTGCATAATAGATCTAAGATGATAAGTAATATATGAATGTTGTGTTGTTCTTGTGTTAAATCCACTTGATCTTCCCTTTGGTTGTAGACATCTCTGTCCCGCAACACTCTCATAACTGCTTCGGGTGAGACTGCACCTGCTTCGCAGGTGTGGCCAAAAGGGCCAATAGTTAGTGCTTATTGGTGCGCTCTTGGAGCTGAACCCTGGGTCCACCCCTGTGCCAACATCTTCCCCATGAGCTATCTTTTTTTATTGCGCACAGCACTACCCAATTCTCTTCGCCTCCCTCATATATGCAATTTGATTTCTTGTTTGTTGGCTCAAGTCGTGTGCTGTTTATAAACCCCGTGATATTTCCAGAAGCTTTAGGCCTTCCATCAATATAGATATTCACTCCCTTATTTTTATCATTGTTTATTAGCTTTATATAATTTGAGGCGAGTGCATATCTCTGCATACTTCGCATGTATCGGACCAACCATATCCAATCGTTATAATTGTAACACTATCCAACATAGTCCATCAATTTAGTTACTGTATTGTATATTATAGTTAGTCTGTCCATGGAAAATATCCCCAGGCCATGCAGGGAGGATGGTGTAATGCGATATATCCTATTGTTGACAATGAAGTAAGTGTCTAATAGAGGCAGTTCCTTAGGTATCCATTGTTTCACCAGATGAGTACACCTGAGTGGTACCTCTATGTCTCCTATGCTCTCATCATCATAAGAGCATGATCCTCCTTTGACAAGAAAAAATTCCATGCGTCTACGAAATTTTCTTCTGACTTTTTCATCTCTGGTCCTTGTTTGTGAGATGCAATCAAATTTCCTTCTATTTGTCCTAAGCTTCCCTCACTCGAGGAAGAAATATCTAGTAGGTACTTGTTTGTTTGTATCTTCAGTGGCATGTGCACGTGTTGCTAGTGAATAGTTCATCCCCATCGTAGTTCCAATTTTTGAACTTTTTTTTCTATATTCAAAGTTCTAAATAATTTTTTTATATCTTTAGTTTTGGATGCACAATTAGAGGGTGCAATTACCTAAATTAGTAGGGGCACTCATGCATGTGGATTCCCAACTTAGTGAAGGTTATGAATCTCTAGGTGGGTTTAACCTAGAGAACGATGAGAGGAAGAACACAATTCCACCTGGAGCTTGAAGACAGATAGGGGGATTTTGTGGATGCCCTAAATTAGGAATATTACCATGTGGGGAGATATGGGGACCAATACACCAAATGGTTGCAGCTCCACCGAGGTCAAGATCAAACTATGGGACTATACCAACACCTTCCATACCTTTACTACAAACTTAGGAAACTAACCAACATAGAGTTCTAAAATACCACAATGGTATACACAAGTATATACATACTAATATGGAGTTTTTGGAGATCTCATGCAAGGGATAAACCTATAGATATGTGGTTAAATTAAGGAGAAGTTATAGCTAAAGGGTAAAATAGAGTTTGGCCTTAAAACAAATCACAACCACCTATAATGTGCAATCAACAACTTGATCACTCATACTCATTTTGCATAGTGTACTTATCCACTTTCAGTGCACAAAGGCCTTGAAAATTATAAAAGCATCCATGGTCCATGACTTGGCACAACCAAGAGAAAAAAGTGCCAATGGGAAGATGAAACCCTCAGGCTACGAGAGATAAAACCCCTTCAAAGTCATCAATTGCATAGAATTCCCAAATAACCACTTTCAATCTCAAGATGAAGATTCCCACAATATGTTTTTGGATATAAAATGTAAGCACACACTTAACATGGAAAATATAAAATTAACGCTCAAAACGCAACATATTTACAAGAAAAAAATGATGAAGTGAACAATGAATACGATCATTCATTTCCCTCTAATAGGAATTTTGGAGAACACAAACACTAAATGTCCCCTTAACAACGCAAACACATCATCATCATCCAACTATTTACTACAAAAAAAGACATGTAAGTCTCACATCAAGCTTGATTAGTTGAGAGTCGACTCAAGAGAAGAGCCAATGGTATAGATGAGGACATTCTAGATGCACATCTATTCAAAGTCAAATATTTCCTAGAATATCTAGTGGAGTAGCTTCTTCATGATAGCTAAGTATCCATGGACATGCAATAAAATAAGAAATATGTGTTGTTATGAAAGTTGTTTACTACACTTTGAATGACGAACACTTGTACAAATTGTGATGAAATGATATCTCGAGGAGATGCATCCTTGAACATGAAAGGTGGGACATCATTGAAGAAGCATGTGATGGGGTGTCAGGTGGAAATTACCAAAACGATACAACAATAAGGAAAATCATTTATGAAATACAATGGTGGCTTAATTTGTATGAAGACTATAGAACTCTTTCTTGCAGGAAAAAATTGCAAGGAAACCCAAGGGATGCTTTCTCACATCTGTGGATGGAATCCTTAGTAACCTCATTGACATAGATAATTTCACATAGAATAGGGGGATTCAAACTGAGCACCCGCTGGCATGAAACTACCCAAATTTGCAACAACATTGGTGAGAATAAGTTGAGATAACCCCTTGGTTACATTGACTATAAAACTTGTATAGATACTTGACACAAATTTTAGGGAATGGGTAGATCTCTATAGAAATATGAGATCCCATTAGAACCCATTCTTCCATAGTCTCCATTTGAGATGTGGGAAATAGGTTTTTTCAGTCCATTTTTTACGAGAGGAAGGATTGTAACATCCTTCTCTTGCACACACTGAGCAAACTTATTCTTTGAGGACGCTTGCGTGCAAGTGATCCGGGTCATTATACTATTGGTTGTTTTGATTATGATTATGAGATATTGTGGATTTGATGATATGTTATTTTTTTGTATTTACATAGATAGGTGCTATTGACTGTGTTCTCCTGAGTGTGAAGGACTCTAGACGTTGAGGATGCCGAGGCATCGATGAAACCCCTTGGACTCTGGATTGAGTCAGGGAGTGGACTGTTAGGGTTTAAATGTTGTTGATGTGGCATATGTACATATGATTAGATATTATGATGTTGATTGTTATTGCTCACATGATTCGTTGATGGATGCAGGCTGGCGATAGATTTTTGACCAGACTCACATTTGGAGTAAAGGGGTCACGCAGAACAACCAAATATATTGAGGGAGAGGCGTGGCAGAAGCCCTGACAAAACCTACTAACACTCCCGCCGTGGTTCGAACTATAGGTTAACAATTACCTAGTTCGAGAATAACCACGATGATGTGAGGGAAAACTATGATAGTCACTCACGATGATTCTAAGGGGCATGCAATAAGGCAGGGTCCTTATTCCTTAGAGGCCCTTAGTCTCCCACAAGATCACCTGACGAAGTATTGACTCCATGGGTTTGACGTCTACCAAATCCAGCCAAGAGGCGAGTGGCACCCTTGGAGCACGTAGTGCGTCTTGAAGGGCACGCCGCGCAAAGAAAACATAAAGAGGCGAGTGGCACCCTTGGAGCACGTAGTGCGTCCTGAAGGGCACACCACGATTTTAACTAGTATGTTAATAAACCTAGTGCCTAGAAAACTATGCCTCCTTAGGACTTGGTCGACCTTAAAATGAATGATGTGATAATTAAAGTTTAATAACTATTTTTTCCCTTAAGAACTGTCGCCAAGCCTAGTGAATTGAAAACCTAGGTCCGAGTAGAACCTTAGAACAAAAATAAAAAAACTAATTAGACATATAACAGGAAGGGTGCAAAAGAAAATTCAAGCATTAATAATTAAAGTGGAAATTTTAATAAAGGTTTAATCAATAAAAGGGGTATTGGTTGTTTTTGTCTAAACCTACTAATTCTGAACTTAGTTATAAAAAGGGGAAACTTTAAGAAAAATGAAAACTTAAAGAAAAGGGGGAAACCTAAGGAAAAGGGGAAACTTAAAGAAAAAGGGGAATGCCTAACTTAGTAAGGAATCTAGCCTTTAGAACTTTCTATTTATGAACT
>ML783486.1:226453-255411 GCA_009831015.1 Picea engelmannii | reverse complement strand
GTTGCTAAGCAACCATGTCCTTCACTCCAAGAAGACCTTGCAACTGTGCAAGTTTGTGCTCTTTGAATATTTTGTTGAAGATGTAGATGTCTGCACGGATCTGATGAAGTATATGCATCATTGATATTTCCACACATATCCACATTATCTTATTGCAATTAAAAATATCCAAATATAGTTTGGATGAAATTTTGAAAACCGTGCGGCCGTTTCCAGAAAAATGTTGAAATTTTGTTGATTTTAAAAAGACCATAACTTCAATTTCTGTACTTCATTTCGGACGATTGTTTTTTTGAAATTGGATATTTTTCCGAGGGGAATTCAAATATCCAATTTGTTTCTGCAATTGTTTCTCAGAAAATATCAGAATGACGTCTGATGTGTGCGACTCTCTTTTTGTCTCCTGAGATGCATGCATGGTGCATGCAACAATGTCTACATGTGACTCCTTAGATGCATGCCATATATCTTCCACATGAATTTCAGAAAATAAATCTAAAATGGAGTAGACATCATCTTCAATTATTGGAATACTAATTTCTGCAAATACTTTTGTAGAAGACTCTTCATAATAAGAGGCTTGATCTTCTGATGGCTTCTCTTCTGGCTCTATCTGTTCGACCTCCTGCATGAAATCTTCACAATATTCTTTATTCCCAAATAGAACCTCCAATCTGGTCCATAATTTATTTGGAGTTAATCCTTGTGATTCTTCATATACTTGATGGAAAAGTTCGAGAGAAACAGACATGTCGATACTTCTTATGGCCATATCTTGTCTATTGAGAAAGTCATTTTTCTCATCGAAAGAATCAGGCTCTACTTCCATTGGCATGGTTATTTGGTATAAACCTCTACATATAAGATGAAGCATAATATTTGGCTTCCATTCCAAATAGTTATGAGGTGTGAGAAGTATTTCCGACGAATAATCCATCTTTTGTTGTCTTCAATATTTTGTACCTGCAATTTTTTTTTGGTGTAGATTTTGCTTAGCAGTCCGTCGGCTCTGATACCATGTAAATGTGTTGAACCTGCACAAAATAGATCTAGCTAGAAAATACTACACACATTTTTAGAGAGAAATTGAGAAAGAAGAAGCAAGATAGAAAGAATGGAAGAATTCTCATTAACCGTATTCCACACTCAAAGAGTGAATAATTTACATTAGATATAGGATAACTGAGTAACTAATGAGCCATAGTGGTGGTCTAGATTGATGTGGACACACACCAAAAGTTACAAGAGTAAACTTCCACCTAGTCTAGTCTCTCAGGTAGTTACGAGAGTGAACTGCCACCTAGATGAGTTAACTAGTCAACTAGTCTTCAGTTAACTGACTGAATAAAGAGTATTGAGTTGGTGATGATCCCAATGTTGCATGGTGACAAAACCAATGCAACATCTAAACTCAACTCAACTAGTCAAACTGAAGTGTCAATTGAAAGAGAATATTCTCCCCTAAAATATAGGAGACTGTATAATGACTAATTATGACTAATAAACAAGAAATAACCTTAGGAAAAATAAATCCTAGGTGTGTGTGAAGTAAATCCAACAGTACATTCAAAATATTTAATTTGTTTGTGTGTTATGTTTCAGGTTTTTTCCTAAGAGTGCTTGAGTGGTGCCTTGCTTTTTAAATTATAACTTTTATTGTAGAGTTAGAGTGGGCTCCAGGTTAAGAAATTGTGTCTTTGAAGCCATAGTTTCAAATCCAAAGGAGATAGAGTACCTACACCTCCCTAGAGTTAAATTTAAACCCTTTTTATTTTTAGCATTAAATTATTGAAGATAACCCATTTAAGTGGTTAACCTTCCTAATATATAAATAATATTTTATTTTTATAATTCTCCAACCCACATTTAACCCTTGTTGGAACAGACGATAGATATAGCCTCCTTCTTAGTCTCAAATTGTTGGGTAGAATGGATACTTCGTAAGGGTCTGGACTATTAATTTCATTGGATTTACGATATCGTACATGGATCCATATCTGACTTAAAGCGGGTAACTACGCTCAGGTGCATCTTGCCTCCGTTATGTAATTCCTCTCACTCTTTTATTAATTATCGAGGAAGACGTTAAGTCTAGTATTTTATGTGGTGTATAGAACTGATTTAATGATTGGTCTTGGTCGTTGGATATAGTATCGAATTATATTGATTGATTCATGTTGTCTTACTCATGCGCCTTGTTATAACATTGACGTGTGAAAAATCAAGTACTGAGATTCTTGCGCGCCCTAAAACAAAGTTGATGTCTAATGGTTTAGTAACTAGATTTCTCTTGCACCTTTATACAAGGGATTGAATGGATGTATTAGAATTTGGTTACCTTATTCCTTAAAATAAAATTAATGATTACGTTTGAGCACTAATTTGATGAAGAAGGTTTGTTTGTGTAACTAGAATATATTGCGCACTAATTTTGATGATGTAGGATGGATTGCATAACCAGTTGTTGTTGTGGAAGTGATTAAGTGATGCACGATTGCTTTCCTTTTTGCACCTTGGAATAATGTTGATTCTAGTGGATTTCAGTAACTAATTAATAGCTCGTCCTGGAGCAAAGAAGATGTTTCCCTTGCGTCTTATATTTTATCATTGTATGATTGATTTGTAATTAAAATTCTCTTGCGCGTTTGATAATTTAAGGTATTGAATGAAGTATTGAATCATATTTAGACTTCTCTGCTTGCGCGCGTTGAAGGGGTCAGTATAATGATTAGTCACTGGTGGTTACTTCTTGCACCATGAAAAATGTGTTGTAACGTATGATTGTGGATATTATATTTATCGCTCGCCTTGGAAGTTTATGTTACATGTGTCGGTTTATTAGATGATTTTTGCGCCTTGATGATGATATTTAACGTAGTCATTTATATTCTTTATTTGAGTAAATGTTCGTAAATTGCTTCAAGTTCATGATGTGCTAATATGGTGTGATTTTTGTGTCGGGTAAAATTCATTCATTATGATATCATCAAGTTGTGTCGCTATGACCCTATGATTGACATTATTGTCCCAATGCTTAAACAAAAAAAAAATTACCTGATGTACGTCGCATTTGTGTTGTAATGGTCGGGGCTGTTACATATGGTATTAGAGCCGGTTTGACCCACGACTTGTGATCACTACGGCTTCCGTTTTTTTGATAATTGATTATAATGTTTCTAATTAAGTTGATTTGTATTCGTCCAAGTAATCATGGTTAGAGGACATCGTGGAGGTAGATGATGACGTGCTAGGGGAGGAGGCATGACACACCCAGTAGCATCCATGCATGAGGGGTCTAACCCCCAGGGAGACGAACAGGTTGTCAGGCAGGAACATATAGATGTGGGTGATGTGGTTGGGCTGATGAGGTCATTTCAGTGAATGTCTGAGGCACTGATTAGCTGTTTGGATAGAGGTTAGGCTAAGGCGCTGACACCCCCTGAGGGCCACCGTGCACTTCGATCGGTACTGGTAGCATTCACTGAGAACTCGAGAAGGTCAAGTTTCCCGAGTTCTTTGGTGCCCCGGATGATGAAGCCGCTAAGGCATGGTTGGAGAATATGGTGATGTCCTTCGCACTTCACGAATATACCTCCAACATGAAGGTCCACATGGAGGTATTTTAACTGAAGGGAAGCGCTCTTCTATGGTGGAAGACGCTCTTGCCACAATTGAATATGGCCGTCAAAGACGTGTCATGGGAACTGTTCAAGGAATGGTTCCAAGAGAGGTATCTATCCGAGGAATTCATTGAGCATCAGGTCAACAAGTTCAATGCCTTATGACATTGCGACCGTACGATGCCCGAGTACGAGGCCCATTTTATGGAGCTGCTTCGGTATGCTCCACACCTAAATACCGAGAAACTTAAGGTCAACAGGTTCATGTTTGGCCTTAATGTTAGCATTCATGCAAAGGTTAGGATTCTGATTCCTCAAACCTTGCATGATGCTGTCCAGAAGGCCCTCATAGCAGAGTAGGAGCTTATCAGTGGGGGTCAGAGCAGGACTCACGCGAGACTAGCGAGGCATGTGTCATCTGGTGCACAACAACATCAAACACCAACTAGACATTCACCGGGATATCGTGGCTTCTAGAGAGGATCCACTTTCACTACACCTTGATGACCAATGCCTCAACAACATACTCCTTACCGAGGACCACAACACCAACAAAAGCGTCGATCACAACAACAACAGTTTAGGCTTGTTCAACAGAACAGACTAGGGTTTCAGGCCGATGGGCTGTCAACTTCTACTTCATGTACGAGGAGTACTGGACTAAAGAAAGGGTGTTGGACATGTGGGGAGCCACATTACCAGTGTGACTACCCAGTGGAGAGGACTAGAGAATCTGGATTAGCTGGACCCACTACCGTGGGATATTTGGGAAAGGCCCATTGGATTCATGCAACGGTGAATAACCGCCAGACAAAGCACCAATCGAATATGCTCAAGATGTTAGGTACCGTCGTTGACTAGAACCTTAGTATTTTGATAGATCCAGGTGCTACCGAGAGTTTTGTTTCTGGTACAACGCTAAAAAGAATTAAGGTAAAGGTAGTCGAACATGATGAGTTTAGCTTTGTAGAAATGTCTTTGGGAGCCAAAAAAAAGGTTGGTGGGAAGGTTACAGGCTATAGCCTTAACCTGGGAGAGTTTGTCACTAGGGACAACCTGTACATCACAACCTTAGGGTCTTATGATGTCATTATCGGTATGGACTGGTTGGAATCACATGATGCGATACTCAACTGTAAGACAAAACGATTGAGCTTGGTCGATGATGAGGGATGGATACATGTGATTGTAGGTCAGAACCAAGGAGTCTCCCTGAGGTTCATCTCTTCCTTGCAGCTACAGAAGAGCATGTGCAAGGGATGTAAGATTTATGCAATCCTTGCATTAAACGAGAAGGGAGTAGCGGAAGGTCTAAAACACCTTCCAGTGGTGAGAGAGTTTGCGGACGTCTTCCCTGACAAGTTACCTAGGATGCCGCCGAATAGGGAGTTGGAATTTACCATCGACCTAAAATTGGGAACTGAACTGATAGCAAGAATTCCTTATCGGCTGTTGACCCCGGAGTTACAGGAGTTGAAAATGAAACTAAAGGAGTTGTTGGACCTAGGAATTATACGTCCAAGTGTGTCACCATGGGGTGCACCTATTATCTTCATATGGAAGAAGGATGGGTCATGGAGACTCTACATTGACTACTGTCAATTGAATAAGGCAACGATCAAGAATCTGTATCCATTGCCAAGGATTGATGATCTGTTTGATCAGATGAAAGGCGTAAGGCTGTTTTCAAAAATTGACTTGAGATCAGGGTATCACAAGTTACAGATCAAGGAGGACAACATCCCTAAGACTTCCTTTAAGACGAGGTTTGGACATTACGAGTTTACTATTTTACCGTTTGGAATGACGAACACCCTAGGGGTATTTATGAGTTTGATGAACGAGGTGTTTCGCGAATACTTGGACAAGTTCGTCCAAGTATTCATTGATGATATTTTGATTTACTCTTAGTCGATGGAGGAGCATGATGAACACTTGCGCATGGTACTACAATGTCTATGGGAGAACAAATTGTATAGGAAGCTGTCTAAGTGCTCGTTTTATCAATTGAAGATTCACTACTTAGGGCATGTCATCTCCGACGAAGGTATCACCGACGAAGGTATCGTTGTGGATCCAACAAAGGTCGAGGCTATTATGGAATGGCCTACACTGACAAATGTCCCAGAAGTGTGTATCTTCATGGGTTTAGTGGGATACTATTGAAAATTCATCGAGGGTTTTTCGAAGATAGAAAATCCGATTATGAAATTGCAGAAGGAGAGCAAGAAGTTTGTTTGGGCCGAGAAATGCATGGAGGCATTTTGGAGGCTCAACGAGTTGTTGAAGAAAACACCGATACTAAGGGTCCCTGACATGGACGCGAACTTCATGGTATGAATTGACGCATCCAAGGAAGGCTTAGGCAAAGTCTTGATGCAAGACGGATGAGTGATTGCTTACAACTCAAGAAAGTTGAGAAGGCATGAGGAGAACTATGCGATACATGATTTGGAGTTGTTATCCATTGTATATGCCTTGAGAGTTTGGATACATTACCTGATTGGACAAAAAATTGAACTAAAAATAGACCACTGTGGACTACAACACATCTTTACGCAAAGCGAATTGAACGTGCGGCAACGATGTTGGTTAGAATTTCTTAGAGAGTACGATTTTGAGATTACTTACATAAAGGGAACAACGAACAGAGTGGTTGATGCATTGAGTTAGAGACCACACATATTTTCGGTGATGCCTCTTTAGACAAATCTACGTGAAAAGATTCTAAATTTACAGCACGACGATGACTGGTACAAAGAGGTCAAGAATTTTATCAGACAAAACACAATGTCAGTACCACGATTTGAAGGATTTACGTTGGATGACGATGGATTATTGAGATTCAAAAATCAAATTTACATACCACCCAACGATGATTTGAGTAGTTTGATCCTAAACGAGGCTCATAGAACAATGTATATGGCTCATCTTGGAGTCACGAAGATGAGGGAAGATCTTAAACCCTTATTCTTCTGGAAAGGAATGAAGGCAGACATAGTCAACTACGTGGCAATATGTCTATAATTTCAGCAAGTGAAGGCTAAACATAGACATCCGACAGGATTACTACAACCACACACTATTCATGAATCGAAATGGGAGGTCATTTCGATGGATTTCATTGTTGGATTGTCGCTGATGGCAAGGAGACATGACTCGATTTTTGTGGTAGTCGGCTCTCTGATGAAGACTGCTCATTTTATTCCTGTGCATATGATGTATCAGGCACTTGACATAGCTAGAGTTTTCATCAGTGAGGCAGCGAGGTTACATGGCGTGCCTAAGATGATTATATCCGATAGAGGATTGATGTTTACAGGACGCTTTTGGACTAGTTTCCAAGAGGCCTTGGGAGCCCAACTTAACTTTAGTACTGCATATCATCCATAAATAGACCGGCATACCGAGCGAAAAAACCAAATCTTGGAGGATATGCTGTGTATGTACGTGATGGACCAACAAAAGAGTTGGGAAGAATACTTGCCACTGGTAGAATTTGCATATAACAACAGTTATCAAAGCACCATTAAGATGGCGCCTTTCAAGTTTCTTTATGGGAGACCATGTCAGACGCCTTTGAGTTGGGATTGGCTTGAGGATAGGGTCTTGGTGATACCTGAAGCGATCCAAGAAATGGAAGACCAAATGCAAACCATAAGACAAAGGATAAAAAAAGCGCAAGATCGACAAAAGATTTATGTCGATGCATGTCGTGTCGATAGTAGTTATGAAGTTGGCAATAGAGTCTTCTTGTGGGTGAAACTGCATAAGAGTTCGATCAAGTTTGGAAAGGGTTTTAAAATATCTCCTAGGTTTGAGGAACCCTTCAAGATTGTGGAAAGGAAAGGGCTCGTGGCCTATCAAATAGCCTTGCCTGATTCTTTGAGGCGTATGCACGATGTTTTTCACGTATCTGTTTTAAGACATTATGTTAGTGATCCTACACATGTTATTGACATGATTTTCTTGTAGGTATCGGATGAGGGTGCACTCACAGTGGAGACAATATGCATCCTAAACCATGGAATTCGACAACTATGACGTCGAACAATAGATCACGTCAAGGTCCAGTGAGACAACTATAGTCCGCACTCGACGGCCTGGGAGGACGCATGTGATACGCGTTAGCAATTTCCATTTTTGTTTGGTAGCTAGACCTATGATATTTTGATACACTTTATTTCGGCACTTACGTACTATGAAACTTCAGGACAAAGTTTAAAACAAGAGGGGGTGTATGTAACATCCCGCTCTTGCACACATTGAGTGAACTTATTCTTTGAGGACACTTGCATGCAAGTGATCCGAGTCATTATACCATTGGTTGTTTTGATTATGATTATGAGATATTGTGGATTTGATGATATGTTATTTTGTTGTATTTACATAGACATGTGCTATTGACTGGGTTCTCTTGAGTGTGCAGGACTCTGGACGTTGTGGATGCTGAGGCATTGATGAAACCCCTTGAACTCTAGATTGAGTTAGGGAGTGGACTGTTAGGGTTTAAATGTTGTTGATGTGACATATGTACATATGATTAGATATTATGATGTTGATTGTTATTGATGACATGATTCATTGATGGATGCAGGATGATGATATCTGGCTGACCAAACTCACATTTGGAGTAAAGGGGTCACGCATGACAACTAGAGACATTGATGGAGAGGTGTGGCAGTAGCCCTGCCACAACCTACTAGCACTCCTGTCGTGGCTCGAACTGTAGGTTAACAATTACCTAGTTTGAGAAGACCCACGATGCCGTGAGGACAGACTGTGACAGTTTCTCACAATGATTCTAAGGGGCATGCAATAAGGCATGGTACTTATTCCTTAGAGGCCCTTAGTCTCCCATAAGATTAGTTGATGGAGTATTGACTCCAGGGGTTTGACGTCTACCAAATTCAATCAAGAGGAGAGTGGAACCCTTGGATCACGTAGTGGGTCTTGAAGGGCATGTCGCGCAAAGAAAAGAGAAAGAGGTGAGTGGCACCCTTGGAGCACATAGTGCGTCTCGAAGGGCACATCACGGTTTTAACTGGTAAGTTAATACACCTAGTACCTAGAAAACTATGCCTCCTTAGGATCTGGTCGACCTTAAAATGAATGATGTGATAAGTAAAGTTTAATAACTATTTTTTACCTTAAGAACTGTCGCCAAGCCTAGTGAATTGAAAACCTAGGTTTGAGTAGAACCTTAGAACAACAAAAAAAAACTAATTAGACATATAACAGGAAGGGGGTAAAAGAAAATTCAAGCATTAATAATTAAAGTGGAAATTTTAATAAAGGTTTAATTAATAAAAGGGGCATTGGTTGTTTTTGTCTAAACCTGCTAATTCTGAACTTAGTTATAAAAAGGGGAAACTTTAAGAAAAAGGGAAACTTAAATAAAAGAGGGAAACCTAAGGAAAAGGGGAAACTTAAAGAAAAGGGGGAACTTAAAGAAAAAGGGGAATGTCTAACTTAGTAAGGAATCTAGCCTTTGGAACTTTCTATTTATGAACTCAACTAGGAGTTAAGTAAGGTGTATGTCATTTAAGAATTGTAAAGGAATAATGGTACACCGAGGAGCATTTTTAGGAACGCGTTTAGGTGGGTGAGGGAAATAGACAAATTTAATTAATTAATAAAATTGATTTTCTGGTGCAACTAGGGGATTAGACGACATGTGTACAGGGGAGGTTTTTCAAAATTAATTAAATGAAAAAGGAATCTAATGAGGGTTTTGGGAAACTAATGACTAAGAAAAATCTATAAAAAGGATGGCATAGGAGGAGTGTTGATCACAACTGGCTTGCATAATATTACACTGCCAAATTTTATCTTAACTGAGTTTCTTTTGTGGGAGTTGGGATACCCAGCTCAGGTAATGAGTGGTAGCTCGACCTTGCGAGGTGAGTTGGGAGATAACATTCTCTGGTATTGTGTGCGTGGCCCCTTTGCATCTCGGGGGGCTCAGGGGGAAGAAGAGTACCCCTAGCATTGGCTAGGAGGTACCGGTGAGGTCTTCACTTTCAGTAAGCAAGAGACAGGAGGGGGCGCAAGTGCAGAATAACAACCTCGAACTCTTCGTCTTCGGTTACGATAATCCTAAACTGAGATTGTACTCATGAAGTTTCAATTTAAATGTAGTTAATTTCTATTGCATACGCATTGCTGGGAAAATTTATTCAAGGATTTATATATATATTTTTTACTGAGATTTAATTAAGCATGTCATTGCGGTAATCCCATCTTTGTATTCATTCCACCATGAGAAATTTTCCCAGGCTTATGCTTTCATCATTGCGTTGTTGTCTCATTTTTCTGCTTAGAAACCCTTTCTTGTAATTTATTGGAGTGATCCTTTCTTATCTAACTCTTTTCCTCCCGAGCGAACCCACACTCTGATTCAGTGGTTACATATGAGTTTTTATGGCACCTTCACACATAAATTTTATCTCTGCCCCAAAAATGATTTACCTACTAGCCTTTTGATGTAAAACTGATTTAAAAGTCATTCTCTTCCTTACCCTCGATTTCTTACTCTCCAACAAGGTCTTCCTCTGCTATTGCACATTCTTCTCTATGTTTTTTTTTTATTGTTTTTAATATAAAGAAAATTGTGTTTTTATCTTCTGTTTCTTCATCCTTTAAGTTATTAGTCTGTGCTTGAGAAGTCGTCCAGGAGCTGAATCGACTGTCTTTCACTCTGGTGTTAAATATTTAGATTCAAATGCCCTACTTTCCTATGCATGGATAATACGTGTAGGATCATTTCTCTTCCCAGCAAGGAATTCTCTCTTGGGAGTTTATTCCCTCCTTAGCCTCTGCGATTATTGTGATTTATTCTCTACAAAATCATGCTTCCACACAATGATTTGGGGATGTTTCTCCAGTTCACCAAACATTTTATTTCTTTGCGATTAATGTTGTTTTTACTCTCTAAAATTTCATTTTTAATTTGCACAACAAATCCATTGCTTGTACAATGAAAATTCCTCTTTATTGCTCAACAATTTTTGTGGTCTTTACTTAGCAGTTTCCATTTTTCATCACCCATTGATTTCATACATTCTCTGCATTGATGGGGTGTAAACCTACGTTAATTTCCGATGCTCAACGTTTCTAATCTATCTCTGCGTTTCCACTTCCTCGACATTTATCTTAAACGAGTTTGTGAGCTCTTCAGATTTCGAAAGGTGGATGGCGAGGGTTTCTCCCAACATTTTCTTTTTTTTCTTCAAAGCTTATTGTGATTCCTCCTTCTTCAAATGGCGGAATACCTCCACGTTTTTTAACCATTTCCATGTCATTTTACCCTGTGATTTATCTCTAGGTAATACTGCGATTTGGCTAAGAATTTTACCCAAACACCTCTGTAATTTCATTGATGACCTCTACGTTACCTTGCTCGACGTCCAGTTAATTTCACCCTGAAATTCATATTTTTCCTTGTGCAATTTCTATTTCTTTCCTCTACGTTTTGGGATGAGTTCTGAGCTCGATTCCCTTACCTCCTTGACCAACAAATTTTGGGCTCCTTTACCCAGTTGTTTACCACTCCTTCGCTCAACGATTCACTCATCTCCCTCAACGAATTTAATGCTGTGATATTTGCGTTTTGCTAGCTATCTTTCCCGACCTTTACTTCTGCGTCTAAGGTAAGGGTGGAGCATGATCCCTTGCGGATATACCTCTAGGTTCTCTACCCTTGCAACAATATTGATGGAGGAACCTTCCATTCTTGACGGTTCTTCAATGAATCCTAGCTCTAGACCCTTTTTGGAACCTCTCCCTTGCACAATCCTCATGAGAATTAATGTAGTGGGTTTAAAAAGAGGGAACTTTCCATAGGTTGTGATCCATTTCAAATTCGGGCTAGAAGTTGAGCTCGATAAGGTTATGGTAGTACATTCAAAATCTTTAATTTGTTTGTGTGTTATGTTTCTGGTTTTTTCCTAACAGTGCTTGAGTGGTGCCTTTATTTTTAAATTATAACTTTTATTTTAGATTTAGAGTGGGCTCCAGGTTTAGAAATTGTGTCTTTGAAGCCATAGTTTCAAATCCAAAGGAGATAGAGTACCTACACCTCCCTAGAGTTAAATTTAAACCCTTTTTATTTTTAGCATTAAATTATTGAAGATAACCCATTTAAGTGGTTAACCTTCCTAATATATAAATAATATTTTATTTTTATAATTCTCCAACCCACATTTAACCCTTGTTGGAATGAACAATAGATATAGCCTCCTTCTTAGTCTCAAATTGTTGGGTAGAACAAAAACTTTGTAAGGGTCTGGAGTATTAATGTCATTGGATTTACGATATCGTGCATGGATCCATATCTGAATTAAAGTGGGTAACTACTCTCAGGTGTATCTTTCCTCCCTTATGTAATTCCTCTCACTCTTGTATTAATTATCGAGGAAGACATTAAGTCTAGTATTTTAGGTGGTGTATAGAAATGATTTAATGATTGGTCTTGGTCGTTGGATATAGTATCAAATTATCTTGATTGATTCATGTTGTCTTACTCATGTGCCTTGTTATAACATTGACGTGTGAAAAATCAAGTACTTATATTCTTGCGTGCCCTAAAACAAAGTTGATGTCTAACGGTTTAGTAACTAGATTTCTCTTGAGCCTTTAGCCAAGGGATTGTATGGATGTATTATAATTTGGTTACCTTACGCCTTAAAACAAAATTAATGATTACATTTACGCTATAATTTGATGACGAAGGTTTTTTTGTGTAACTAGAATATATTGCGCACTAATTTTGATGATGTAGGATGGATTGCATAACCAGTTGTTGTTGCGGAAGTGATTAAGTGATGCATGATTGCTTTCTTTTTTTCACCTTGGAATAATGTTGATTTTAGTGGATTTGAGTAACTGATTAATAGCTCGTCCTGGAGCAAAGAAGATGTTTCCCTTGCGCCTTGAAAATAAATACAATTGATTACATTGCGCCTTATCTTTTATCATTGTATGATTGATTTGTAATTAAAAGTCTCTTATGCGTTTGAGAATTTAAGGTATTGAGTGAATTATTGAATCAGATTTATACTTCTCTGCTTGCACACGTTGAAGGGGTCAATATAATGATTAGTCACTGGTGGTTACTTCTTGCACCATGAAAAATGTATTGTAACGCATGATTGTTGATATTAAATAGATGCAATGCTTGAAGACCTCATTCTTTCTTTTAAAGAGAGAAATAAAAAATATATGGGTTAGTTAGGATAAGGGTGGTTACCACTTTGTAGTGAAAAGGTTGTTGGTCAAATATCTAAACCCTTAACCATATTGGAAAATTTTTATAGTTCAAAGTTTACTATTTTGACATAAGCAAAGAAGAATGGCAGTTGACTAGTCAGATGAAGAGAAAGAAAAAGAAACAATTTAGGGAATGGAGTTTCACAAACAAAGAAGACCTTCTATCATACAACCGAGATTTTAGGTAACAAGAGATTAGAGGATAATCATTAATGAGGGAGAAATAAGTCTCAAAGTAGTCCAATGAGATTTGGAGTAGAGTTGGGCTATGGAGAAATCAACGGGATGTTGTAGACGCTTATGAACCAAGATCGAGATAGTAAGCGCAAAATATTCATTGAGAGAAAACATTGAAGGAGAAGATGGAAATTTGATAGAGGAGGCAACCCAACAAAAGTTGACATGAAAAATTGACAAATAATTGACCACATATAATTTAACGAGGAGATGATAGGTTATATAAGATGTAAGAGAGTTAATGGGAGATGGAAAGTCCAAAAGAGGTTGAATGGAGAACCGATCAACCTTGAGAGAATTGTTGAAGCTTTTTGCACCCAAATTAATGGAATTAAGATCAATGAAAGTAGGACCAACAACGGTGGGATTAACGAGAAAAATGTCAACATAAGAAGAGTTGACAAAAATCAGTTTGACCAGTGGAGGGGCAATGGAAAATGAGTTAGTGTCACCTAAACCAATGAAATTTAGTTTGACCAGTGGAAGATTAATGGGATGTAAGTCTATGAAAGGTAAGAAGATATGCGACAAGGATACAACATTAAAGGAAGTATAAATATTAAACAAATTAGTCATTCAAGCAGTAAATGAGGCAAAAATCAATAAAACACATCCAATTAAGAAGAAATCCACAAAATTTTCCAAAAAATCACTATGTCCCCAAGAATATCCAAATGACCGAGATAGAGAGAAGTCTATTAATATAGTAAGAACCAATAAATGTGGTAGTGATAACGAAGAGATGGGAATGGTAATGATTAGAGAAAGAGGAAAAACAATAGCACCGTTTGTCATAGAAAATTGAGCCCAAAACTAGAATGGAGGTCATTAAAAACTCATAGATAGATGAACTAGGATGGGTTCCATAAAGGAAGAGATATAAAACCTGGGGTAAAATTAATCCGTTGAAAAGTGAAAAGGAGAAATGGATAGGAAAAGTAATAAACATTTCAAAAGTAAACATTTGCAGGATTTTAAACATGGCCCAATTGATGTAATTTCAATGTTTGAAAGAGGAGTCAACAAAGTTTATTCCCTTTTATTTTAATGGTATCCATATTCTGTATTGATAAAATGAGGAATTACCCTAAAATTGATTCCATTAGACACATAATCAATCCTAAGGTCAACTAAGGAGAAAAAACAACACACACTAATTAATATAGGAGTCAAGCATGCAAACAAACCTTCTCACAAAGAAGCATTAGTTGGTGATGGAATCCAACATCACAAGATCGATGCGCGAAGGGGATGAGTTTTGGTGAGGGGGAAAGTTATGTTGACAACTTTCTTAACGAACTAATGCCCTGGTGAAAGTTACCTAATTGAGCAGTGGGAAACCCTCCAAGGATTCTGAGTGAGTCTAGCCAACATCGATCCCATGTACAACACCACCTTCCCTATGCTGCCACCTTGGGTAGGAAGTCTAAAATATTATGGCCTCTATGGTACCACCTACTATACCAAAGCAGAGGGGGGACAATTGACAGTCGACACTAAGAACAATAAAGTAGGGTTGATTACTCTGTTGGCCCCAATGCAACCTCGTGCTTGACCCTTGTGTTAGAAGGGATTCCCAAAGTCAGTAATATAACAACTAGATTTCACTCTCTAACTCAAAGTTTTATGTTTGTTTAGCAGCTTTGGAAAGTTATTCTCACAATCCTATTACAAATCTCTACACCTAATCTAAGATGGTTTTGAAGAGCCCTAGAAAAGTTGCTAGATAAATTTTAATTAGTGCTTGATTTTAGGCTGCTGTTACTCAAAGGAGTGGTCATGAAACTGTTGGCGTTTCAACTTGACTCTTTAAACCATGCAAGAGGAAAATGAAATGCAAGAATTTCAACTTCGATGAAAACTATCTATGGGAAGGAGCAAGAGGTTTTAAGAAAATAAATTATTTCTTGATAGATTACTATGTGTGCACTACTAATGACAAAAATTATGAGCTAATTATCCAGATAAATGGAAGAAAAATGACCCAAATTTTAAAAACACCATGCAAATGTCATAGTTCACTTAGTACACCTATACAACATTGAATCAAATGTCATCATTTCTAACATAGTAAAATTTTATGATTATAGAGACCACCATACACATCTTAAATACTCATAAGGATCACGGGGGCTTCACCTTGTTGAACAATATCTTATCATGTTTATTCATAAAGGTTTTTTTTTAATTATTAACCCGCATGTTGTGAATAAATGTGTTCACGTCAAATACTGAAAAGAACAATGTTATAATAAAGAAAAAATGATACAAATCCTTGTTTCATAAGAGGAATGCCACATAAGGATTTCAAATTTTATGTTATCTAGAAATTCTTAACCTTTCCAAGACATAAGAGGTGTTGACATGGTGATCTTAATACCCAAGAAATCTATGTTCCTACAGAACAAAGGTTAACAAATTTTGTTAAGTAGGGAAGGGATAGTTACAACAATTACCATGAGAGCACAACATTGAAGCAAATGTGAAAGAGAGAGGAGACAAGAGGTCAGAGAATACCACACTAGGGTTGAAATAGTGAAGGAAAGAGAGGTGAGAAGAAACAACTATTATGAGGGAAGGTGAAATTTGGAAATGCTAGCCTGCAACTAGTGAGGGCATTAGAGGTGGAATTATCGTGAGGTGACATGAATGAAGACATGAAGTGATAATTTCAAAAGGAACCATCAAAGGCATTGATGATGGTGATGTGATATTATCAATATTTTGGAAAGGAACCATTGAAGGCACTAATATTAATTGTAAGGTGACATTAGTGAGGGCATGTTCCATTGATTCTAGAAAGGCACCGTTGAAGGCATGAGGTGAATATGTTAGCATGGGGATGGTAAAGGAACATAAGGAAACAATGTTAATTAAGCAAAATCAAAGGTAGGAGGAGAGTGTTGAGAGGAAGGAATTTCATGGAAATAAAGGTGACCTTATAGCTATAGGCTACAGGATGCAATCGCCAAAGATAACCTTTTAGGGAAGATATAAAGGTAGTGGTGACTAGTCTCAACTAAGGAATGCCAACTTGAATTCAGCTCTACTCAAGACAATGAACTAAAGGGAGACAATCAAAGATGAAAGGATCGAGGAAATAGGTGGTCAATAAGAGAAAAGATAAGACAAGGAAGAGAGGAAAACCTTTCCCTAGGCATCTTAAAGATAAGGTAAAGAAGAGACATGAATAATAAAGGTATGATACGATATGATTAGGGGACTAGAAAAATGGAAGGGGGGAGAAAACAAGGAGAGTAGGTGTTACCCTAACAATATCAAGGTGATAATGGAGGATAAATAGATGGGTAGGATGTGTAGACCCTGTGTTAAGGATTCTAATGATATTTCCCTCAAATATACAATAGGTTTGTAGGATGTGTAGAATAGATGCAATCATCATTCAGGTTGTTGTTGAGATCTTCAAATTCAAGTACTAGCCTAAATTCTTGTTTTTTCGCCAATTGCTTGATTCATGTGTCTTAATTAAGCTTTATAAACTTATTGTATTCATCTAAAAAATAATTGACCCAATTGTAGTTTAGAAAACTAGAGTGATTACAATCAAAGTAAGATACAACATTCATTTACATGATCTAGGTTCCTATTCATGCCCTCCTTGCCTCTAGCTTGAGAAGGTTCTACAATTCATTGCAATGAAAAAAATTGTTGTTAATATATAAGTACTAAATAACTGATCCAGATGGATATCGGTGGCCACCCACCTTTTCCAACTGGATCAAAACAATTTTCTGACAATTTTGGCAATTTACTATTTTTAGCAGTTTTAACTTCCGGGGCCATTTTGAGGGCCTAGATAAAGGTTTTTCGGGATCGAGCTCGTCAATGATATCCAAAAGAATTATTGAGCCCCAAAAATGAATCTCCTCGATGATACCTTTCTAACGGGTTATCACACACCTAAAACAGAGATCGTATGCAAAAATTACGACCCTGAGAAGTTGATGTACTAACTTACCCAAACGAGGCCCACATGACTTTTGGCGCTTCATCTCCTAGGGTTAGGTTTTTGGATGTCTAGGGTTTTTTTCATTCTTGATTATTGTAAAAAGGCCTTTAGAGCCTCATTTTAACCTTCTTCTTGTGAATGCGCGTTGCCGTCACATCTCTTCTCAGAGATAAGCCACCACCATTCTAGCAAGCTTGTTTCTGCTGCATTTTACAGTTTCAACTTGTTTCATTATTGAATAGAAAACCAATTTTACTGTATCTCTGTTATTTTGTGTTAATCATCTGTTAATAATTTGTATTCATTTCGTTCTACTCATAAAATCAGGATCAGTGGTATCAAAGTGGTCTGTTCCTTGTCATCTTAATGCATGTCCCTAATGAGGTCGGAGTACAAAGAGTTGGGTCTCGAGCTTGTTTCTCTTGAGGAAATAAGCTCTCGCATGCCCAAGCGACCTCCCATGGAAGGAGAAAATAAATATGATGGGACATGAGATCCTTTCAAACTTTTGATTGAGGAATCCCTCACGCAACAGAGGAACGAGATGATGGATAGTTTCACACAAATCCTTTGGCGGATACCAATAGGCGACACATCTTCTTCAAACGGAGGCACTCCCCCTTCAAGGTACAAATAAACTTAGATATTCCTATATTTGAAGGTCAAATAGACGTAGATGCTATAAACAAGTGGTTGAATCTCCTAGAAGGGTATTTTTCTATCCATAACTTTTCGAATAAGGAAAATATTACTTTTGCGCTCCTCAAAGTCGTTCCCTATGTCAAAGATTGGTGGGAAAATTTCTGTGAGGAAGAGGAAAGAGAGGAAACCTCATTATTTTTAGTAAATACCACTTGGGAATCCTCTAGGGATGCTATTAAGGAACAATACTAATCTGTCATAAGTTATGATGACCTGCATACCAAATGGACCACATTGCGGCAAGAAAGAGACCAAGCAGTGCCAGATTTCACAAATATCTTCCATACCTTGCGCACCAAGTTGAGTATCAAAGATTCAGAGCGACATCTGGTGCTCAAGTATCGTGGTGCTCTACATAGATACATCCAAACTGAAATGGAATTTTTGGACATCTCATCCTTGGGCGCGGCCTACTGATATGCCGTCAAAATCGAGCAGAAGCTCAAACAAAAGATGTGGAAATTTGGGCTTGGGAACCCCTCACAACAAAAGCCAGGAAAGGGCAACCCCAACCCACTGAACAAAGGACAGAGAAAATATGGATAGTATCAGGACAACCAATCCAAGCCGCAAGCAAAGAAAGACACCAGAAAGACAAAAAAAGTTACCGGAAAGTGGTGCGACTTCCATAAGATCCCTTGGCATAATACTGCTGACTGCCGCTCAAAGCAGTCATTGGTGGCCAAAGTGAAAGCCTATGAATCAGATGTAGATTATGACTCTGAGCCAGAACCCGAAAGGGGAAGACATATCATTGACGTGGAACCCAGTGCCACCGTTGCTACCACCAAGCTCCAGCCTGGTGAACCGGACGATCCAGAAGAAGGAGAGCACCTCTTCCATTCACAGATGTGGGTAAAAGGCACCCCGTTGCACTTCATCATTGATAGCGGTAGCCAGAAGAACATCATCTCAACAGAGGTCTTCAAGTGGCTGGCGCTGCCAACAATTCCACACCCACAACCATACACCATTGGATGGCTTCGCTAAGGAAGCGATCTCCACGCCAACCAATAGTGCCGACTGTCATACGACATCAAGCCCTTCAAAGACGAGGTATTGTGTGATGTTTCTCCTCTCAAAGTTTGTGATGTTCTTTTGGGCCAACCTTCTTTATGGAAACACCATGCTATATATGATTCTAGGCCTCGTTGTGTTATTATTACTTTGAACAGGAAATTGTACAGGATACCCGAGGCAGTCCCACCTAGTGCTATTTCCTTGATCTCTGCTAAGAAATGAAAGAAGGTCATCTCTCAGACGGGGAAGTTTGTCTTGTTCGTGATTTGCTCTCAGAATAAGCGAAATATCACAACCACATCCAGGGTCTCTGTGGCTGACCTCTCCACACAGCAGAAGCAAGTAGATAAGGTCGTGGAAGAATACTCAGATATCTTCTCCTCACCTACAGGGGTACCTCTGCACTACTAGGTCAAGCACCCCATTGATCTGACCCCCGATGCAATGCTACCCAATGGGCCAGTCTATCATCGCTCTTTGTTAGAGAATGAGGAGATCAAGTGACAGATCCAAGAACTGCTCCACAAGGGGCACATCTGGCCCATCTCATCACCTTGTAGGAGCCCAATTGTGTTGGTACAGAAGAAAGGTGGAACCTGGTGACTCTGTATTGATTACTGGGCTCTGAATAAAATCACAGTCAGAAACCGGTACCTGATTCGCTAAATCGATGACCTCCTTGATCAAATCACAGGGGTCAAATACTTTAGTAAGATTGATCTAAAGTCTGGCTACCACCAGGTCCTGATAGAACAAACAAATGTATGGAAGACCGCCTTCAAGTCAAAGGAAGGCCTTTTTGAATGGTTGGTCATGCCCTTTGGTTTGACAAATGCTCCAACCACTTTCATGAGGATTATGGACGATATCTTGCGACCATTCACCAATAATTTTGTAGTGGTGTATCTGGATCACATTCTAATTTACAGCAAGACTTGGGCCGAACACTTAGAACATATTCAACAGGTTCTGCACACCTTGCGACAGCACAAGCTATATGCCAACTTGGAAAAATGCTCCTTCGACATGGACAGGGTCCATTACATGGACTACATCATTGATCGGCATGGCATACATGTGGATCTAGCCAAGATCCAAGTCATCCATGACTGGCCAACCCCAATAACACTCATTGAGCTTCGAAGCTTCTTGGGCCTTTCCAATTTCTACCGCATGTTCGTGTTGGGTTTCTCCCATATTGCATGGGCCCTCAGTGCTTGTGCTCAGCCCCAGTACTTTCACTACCAAACCTGCAACATCCTTTTGAGATCAAGAAAGATGCTTCAGACTATGCTGTGGGTGCCGTTCTCACTTAGCACGACAACCCCATGGCCTATCATAGTGAAACACTGTCAGATACTGTCCATAAGTACATTACTTACGACAAAGAAATGTACTCCATTGTGCAAGCATGCCGCCAGTGGAGACATTACATTCTTGGGAAGGAGACAGTCATCCACACTGATCATAAGCCACTGCAGTTCATGCAGACGCAGGGAAAATTGTAGAATGATCGCCATCAAAAGTGGTCCACATATTTGTAGCAATTCCACCTCAACATCAAGTATAAAACAGGAAGCACCAATCACGTCACTGATTATCTTAGCAGACCAACAGTCGCGACACTCACCACGGTGCTAGAATCTTGCAGCCATGAGACATTTGGATGGCCCCAACTCTATGAGACATACCCTGACTTCACCACCACCTACCAAATGTTGGGTGCAAACACAGTTGTCGATAATTTCCATCTTCAGGATGGGTTGTTGTCTCGTCTGGGCCATATCTATGTTCCATCAAGTGAGCGAGCGAAGATGATCTGGGAATCCCACTATAGTCGGGTGGAAGGACACTTCGGTGTTGAAAAGATAGTGGCGATGCTACATAAACATTTCTACTAGCTGAAACTTCGACAGGAGGTCAACAAGTATATCAGGTCCTGCATTGCCTGCGCTATTGCCAAACCGACAACTAAGAAACAAGGCCTATACATCTCTCTTCCTACTCCTGACATACCATGGGAATCCATCTCAATGGACTAGATGTCGGGCCTCCTGTCCACCAAGCGAGGAAATGACTGTGTTTTTTATGGTTGTTGATCACTTTTCTAAGATGGCAATTCTGGTTGCCTGCAAAAAGAGCATCACAACAGAGGCCACTGCCAAGGTCTTCTTTGAACAAGTCTGGGTACATTTTGGAATCCCACAAACCATTGTCTTAGATCGAGATAGTCGATTTCTTAGCACATTCTGGTCGAGCCTCTGGTCACTGCTGGACACCAAGCTCACCAAATCCATGACTTTCCACCCCCAGACAGATGGCCAAACTGAGGTTGTAAATCAAATGATTGTGCATATCATTGACATGTATAATTCAAAGCACCCTCGCACATGGGATGAGAGACTTACCTATGTCCAACATAACTACAACCGAGCCCTGCATAGCTCAACCAACCACAACCCCTTTCAAGTGGGGTTGGGATTCCAACTATTGGGACCCATAGATGTTGCACTTCCCCTTGCGGTCACCTCGACCGACTCATATCTTGCTCCAGCTGAAGCTGACAAAGCCACCTGGTTCATTGAGAGGATCCAACACATCCACCAACAGGTTCAGGATATCCTACAAAAGTCCAATGATAACTACAAACAATGCCATGATCAACATTGGGTGCCGCATAAGTTTCAGGTGGGCGATAAAGTTTGGTTGCACTTGCCGAAAGAACACCTCAGAAGTAGCAGAACAACTGACACCAACAGAGCTCAACCCTGACTTCCTACAACAGGCATCCAATGATCAGATTGTGGACAGACAGATCAAGGGCACTCGACAAGAAAGGATCCAGCTTTATCGAGTCGTCAAAGCAGGGCAGTTCCTGCACCATGGCAGGAGAAAAGAAAGATGACGGGACAGGAGATCCTTTCAAATTGTTGATTGAGGAAGCCCTCATGCAACAGAGGAACAAGATGATGGATAGTTTCACGCAAATCCTTCGGCGGCTACCAACAGGTGACACATCTTCTTCGAACGGAGGCGCTGCCCCCTTCAAGGTACAAATAAACTTCGATATTCCTATATTTGAAGGTCAGATAGACACAGATGTTGTAGACAAGTGGTTGAATCTGCTAGAATGGTATTTTTCTGTCCATAACTTTTTGAATAAAGAAAAGATTACTTTTGCGGTCCTCAAATTCGTTCCCCATGTCAAATATTGGTGGGAAACTTTCTGTGAGCAAAAGGAAACAAAGGAAACCTCATTATTTTCAGTCACGACCACCTGAGAATCCTTGAGGGATGCTATTAAGGAACAATACTACCATGTCGGAAGTTATGATGACCTGTATACGAAATGGACCACACTGAGGAAAAAAAGAGACCAAGCAGTGCCAGATTTCACAAATATCTTCCATACCTTGCGCACCAAGTTGGGTATCAATGATTTAAAGCGACATTTGGTGCTCAAGTATCGTGGTGCTCTGCATAGATACATCCAGACCAAAATAGAATTTCTAGACATCTCATCCTTGGGCACGACCTACCGATATGCCGTCAAAATTGAGCAGAAGCTCAAGCAAAAGACACGACAATTTCGGCCTGGGAACCCCTCACAACAAAATCCAGGAAAGGGCAGCCCCAACCCACCAAACAAAGGACAGAGAAAAGATGGATAGTATCAGGACAACCAGTCCAAGCCGCAAGCAAAGAAGGACACTGGAAAGACAAAGAAAGATACCGGGAAGTGGTGCGACTTCCATAAGAGTCCTTGGCATAACACTATTGACTGCTGCTCAAAGCAGTCATTGGTGGCCGAAGTGAAAGCCTCTGAATCAGATGTAGATTATGACTCTGAGCCAGAACCAGAAAGGGGAAGACGGATCATTGACATGAAACCCAGTGCCACCGTTGCTACCACCAAGCTCCATCCTGGTGAACCAGATGAGACAGAAGAAGGAGATCGCCTCTTCCATTCAAAAATGTGGGTAAAAGGCACCCCACTGCACTTCATCGTTGCTAGTGGTAACCAGAAGAACCTCATCTCAATAGAGGTCATCAAGCAGCTAGCCCTGCCAACAATTCCGCACCCACAAACATACACCATTGGATGGCTCCGCCAAGGAAGCGATCTCTGCATTAGCCAACAGTGCCGACTATCATATGGCATAATGCCCTTCAAAGACGAGGTATTGTGCGATGTTTCTCCTCTCGAAGTTTGTGATGTTCTTTTGGGCCAACCTTATTTATGGAAACGTCATGCTGTATATGAGTCTAGGCCTCATAGTGTTATTATTACTTTGAATAGGAAATTGTACAGGATACCCAAGGCAGTGCCATCTAGTGCTATTTCCTTGATCTCTGCTAAGCAATGCAGGAAGGTCATCTCTCAGACGAGGAAGTTTGTCTTCTTCATGATTCGCTCTCAGAATAAGTGAAAGATCACAACCACATCCAGGGTCTCTGCGGCTGACCTCTCCACACAACAGAAGCAAGTAGATAAGGTCATGGAAGAATACTCAGATATATTCTCCTCACCTATAGGGGTACCTCTCCATTGCCAGGTCAAGAACCCCATCGATCTGACCCCCAGCACACTGCTACCCAATGGGCCAGTCTATCGTCACTCTTTGTTAGAGAATGAGGAGATCAGGTGACAGATCCAAGAACTGCTCCACAAGGGGCACATCGTCCCCAGCTCATCACCTTGCGGGAACCCAATCGTGCTGGTACAAAAGAAAGATTTAACCTGGCGATTCTATATTGATTACCGGGCTCTGAATAAAATCACAGTCAGAAACTGATACCTGATTCCCCAAATCGATGACCTCCTTGATCAACTCACAGGGGAAAAATACTTCAGTAAGATTGATCTGAAGTCTGGCTACCACCAGGTCCCGATAGAATAGACAAATGTATGGAATACCACCTTCAAGTCAAAGGAAGACCTTTTTGAATGGTTGGTCATGCCCTTTGGTTTGACAAATTCTCCAGCCACTTTCATGAGGATGATGGATGATATCCTGCAACCATTTACCAATACTTTTGTAGTGGTGTATCTGGATGACATTCTAATTTACAGCAAGACTTGGGCCGAAAACTTGTAGCATATTCAACAGGTTCTGCACACCCTGCGGCAGCACAAGCTATACACCAACTTGGAAAAATGCTCCTTCGGCATGGACAAGGTCCATTACTTGGGCTACATCATTGATCAACATGTCATACATGTGGATCTAGCCAAGATCCAAGTCATTCGTGACTGGCCAGCCCCAACAACACTCACTGAGCTTCAAAGCTTCTCGGGCCTTGCCAATTTCTACCGCAGTTTCATGTTGGGTTTCTACCATATTGCATGGGCCCTCAGCGAAATAAATAGAGGTGGTGGTAAGGTGAAATTTGCATGGGGCTGGTCCCAACAACAAGCATTCAATGATTTGAAGCAAAACTTGTGCTTAGCCCCAGTACTTTCACTACCAGACCTGCAACATCCTTTTGAGATCGAGACAGATGCTTTAGACTATGCTGTGGGCGCCATTCTCACTCAGCACGACCACCCTGTGGCCTATCATAGTGAGACACTATCAGATACTGTCCGTAAGTACCCTACTTACGACAAAGAATTTACTCCATTGTGAAAGCATGCCGCCAGTGGAGACATTAAATTCTTGGGAAGGAGACAGTCATCCACACTGATCATAAGCCATTGCAGTTCATGTAGAAGTAGGGAAAATTGTAGAATGACCGCCATCAAAAGTGGTCCACATACTTATAGCAATTCCACCTCAGCATCAAGTATAAAACATGAAGCATCAATCACATCGATGATTGCCTCAGCAGACCGCCAGTCGCGACACTCACCACGGTGCTAGACTCTTGCAACCATGAGACATCTGGATGGCCCCAACTCTACGAGACAGACCCTGACTTCACCACCACTTACAAAATGTTGGGTGCAAACGCAGTTGCCAATAATTTCCATCTTCAAGATGGGTTGTTGTGTTTTCTGGGCCATATCTGTGTTCCATCAAGTGAGAGAGCGAAGCTGATCTAGGAATCCCACTACATTTGGGTGGCATGACACTTCGATGTTGAAAAGACAGTGGCTATGCTACAAAAACATTTCTACTGGTTGAAACTTCGACAGGAGGTCAGTAAGTATATCAAGTCCTTCACTGCCTGCGCTATTGCCAAACTGACCACTAAGAAACAAGGCCTGTACACCCCTCTTCCTACTCCTGAAAGGCCGTGGGAATGCATATCAATGGACTACATGTCGAGCCTCTAGTCCACAAAGCGGGGAAATGACTGTGTTTTTTTGGTTGTTGATAGCTTTTCTAAGATGGCGATTCTGGTTGCCTGCAAGAAGAGCATCACAACAGAGGCCACTGCCAAGCTCTTCTTTGAACGAGTCTGGGTACATTTTGGAATCCCACAAACCATTGTCTCAGATCGGGATAGTCGATTTCTCATCACATTTTGGTCGAGCCTCTGGTCACTGCTGGACATCAAGCTCACCAAATCCATGGCCTTCCACCCCCAGACAGATGGCCAAACCGAGGTTGTAAATCGAATGATTGTGCATATCCTTTGCATGTATAATTCAAATCAACCTCACACATGGGATGAGAGCCTTCCCTATGTCCAACATAGCTACAAGCAAGCCCTGCATAGCTCAATCGACCACAACCCCTTTCAAGTGGGGTTGGGATTCCAACCATTGGGACCCATAGATGTTGCACTTCCCCTTGCGGTCACCTCGACTGAATCATCTCCTTCTCCAACTGAAGCTGACAAAGCCACCCGGTTCATTGAGTGGATCCAACACATCCACCAATAGGTTTAGGATATCCTACAAAAGTCCAATGACAAGTACAAACAAAGCCATGATCAACATCGGGTGTCGCATAAGTTTCAGATGGGCGACAAAATTTGGTTGCACTTGGAGAAAGAATGCCTTACAGGACCCCATCGGAAGATTCACCCACTCTGTTATGGGCCGTACACTATCAACAAGGCCATGGGGGATAATTATTTTGAGCTCAACATTCCTCCTTTCCTTGGTTTGCACCCAATGTTCAACGTGGATCTCCTTCGCCCTTATTTCCCACCATTATTGGACACCTCAGAAGTAGCAGAACAATTGACACCAACAGAGCTCAACCCAAAATGCCTACAACAAACATCCATTGATCAGATTGTGGACAGACAGATCAAGGGCTCTCGACAACAAAGGATCCAGCTTTATCGAGTCGTCAAAGCAGGGCAACTCCTGCACGAAGGCAAGTGGCTCACCCGGGGCCAAATTCAGCAGAAATTTCCTCATATGATGGGGGACCTGAATGCAATGGAGAACATTTCTTCCTAAGGAGGGAGGATTGATCCAGATGGATATTGGTGGCCACCCACCTTTTCCAATTGGCCCAAAACAGTTTTCTGACAATTTTGGCAATTTACTATTTTTAACACTTTTAACTTCCGAGGCCATTTTGAGGGCCTAAATGAAGGTTTTTTGGGATTGAGCTCCTTAATGATAGTTGAAGGCATGATTGAGCCCCCAAAATGAATCTCCTCGATGATACCTTTCCAACGGGCTATCACACGCCTAAAATGGAGATCGTATGCAAAAGTTACAACCCCGGGAAGTTGATGTACTAACTTACCCAAACGGGGCCCACATGACTTTTGGCGCTTCATCTCCTAGGGTTAGGTTTTTGGAAGTCTAGGGTTTTTGGTATTCTTGCTTATTGTAAAAAGGCCTTCAAAGCCTCATTGTAACCTTCTTCTTGCGAATGCGCGCTGCCGTCACATCTCTTCTTAGAGATAAGTTGCCACCATTCCAGCAAGCTTGTTTCCGCTGCATTTTACAGTTTCAACATGTTTCGTTATTGAATAGAAAACCAATTTGATTGTATCTCTGTTATTTTGTGTTAAGCACCTATTAATAATTTGTATTCATTTTGTTTTTCTCATAAAATCTGGATTAATAACCTTCATTGGACCAAAATAAAACACGATTCAAAAATCCATCCTCTCCTCTTTTTAAGAAAACATGGTTCAAATACATCCTCTCCTCTTTTTAGTCCTTGCAAAGCAAGGACTATAGTAATCACCTCATGCACATAATTCATATGTATATAACATGTAAGAAAAAAATATTTAAGTTATGGTAAAGAAATTCATAGAATTTTGTAATTTCTGCCATATTAATTTTTTCTTGAGTTGTACAAATTGTGTAGTTTTTAGTGTTCTTCTTTGAGGGGGCTTGATTAAACTATATAACCCTTCTCTTCTAAGGTTTCTTCTAGAGATAAAAAATGGAACAAGGAATGAAATTTCAAAACCCTTAACTTAGATTAAGTTAACATTGGTGTGGAAGTTGACATTGTGTAGGTGGGTGTTAATGCTATGTCATGTGGTGGGTTGCTTCTTTCATATTCTCTAAAGGAAAAATAACTAAACTTTGGAGTAGTTATTTTATAGGGTCCAAATTTTTGCTAAATTTCATGTACTCTTTATGTATTGGGAGTCCTAGTTTGGAATGAAGTAGAACAAACAACCCCTTCATATACATGAGTGCAGCAATAGCAAGAAAAGGGAACAACCATTGACCTCCATACTATGGATAATATACCATCTAAGAAAAGCATTGACAAAGAAATGACAAAGGTGGCTAGAGTCCTCTCAAGAGTAGGAATAAGAAAATATGATATGGCGTTGTGGATTCATGGTTCTAGTGTATTTTCAAAGGATATAGGATCTCAATAGGATGAGTCGATGGAGGAGTCAAAAGGAGAGGAAATCCACGAGCATGTCCTCAACAATACTAATCCTCCATTCTCACCACTACAAAATTTATTCATTATGGAAAACCTTGAGCAACTCACATATGAACCTATCCACTATTAAGTGATGAATGGAGCATGTGGGTAGTATAGGGTTAGGCTTAGGGTTAGGGCATAATAGGTTTTTGGGGACACCTTAGGCTTTTATTTTAGGCATTTTTATTTTTTTTTGTAAAATCATGGGAAATTCCAAGGGCACTGCGTATTCAGGGGTTTTTATTAGTAGTCACCCAGATCGAATCAATGAAACAATACTATATCACTGAAATAAAGGTCAGGGAAAGTTAAAGAACATACCATTCTTTCCTTCCTTTCCCTCGATAGTCTCATGCGCAAGTATCAATCTCGGTCTTGGATGGCCCTCGATGGTCTCGTGCATAACTCTCGGTCTTAGTCTCGGATGGCCCTCGGTCTTGACCTTCTATCCCAATCACATTTTCACCTGTGAATTGCAGAATGTAGACCTTCTAACTGTATTTTTAAAAGGCACATTGGTTAATTTTTTTGTAAAAACATGGGAAATTCTGAGGGCACTGTGTATTCAAGGGTTTTTATTAGTAGTCACCCAGATCAAATCAATGAAACAATGCTAGATATCACTGAAAGAAAGGTTAGTCCGGTAGCTTGAACAACATACCATTATTCCTTCCCTCCTTTCCCTCGACAGTCTCGTGCCTCCTTGTCCTTGACAGTCTCACACCTCCTTGCTTAGTTGATTGGTCTCAGATGGCCCTCGATTAGAGTTGAATAGATATAGAAAATATCTACCTCGGATGGGCCTGTTTGCTTGAAGAAGGGTAAGGTTATCACTCCCAACAAAATAAGCAATTGATTTGAATTATGTTTCCTCCAATATCAATATGACTATCCCCTTAAATAAATCCCACCTTAAATAAATCCCGCCTTACCAAAGCCTATTTCCTCAAAGCGTATGGGTGGCCCTCAACAGTCTCACGCCTCCTTTCTCTCGATAGTCTCACACCTCCTTGCTCGGTCTGATTGGTCTTGGATGGCCCTCGATTAGAGTATTTCCCTCGACAGTCTCATGCCTCCTTGCTCGGTCCGATCGGTCTCAAATGGCCATCTATTAGAGTAGAGTAGATATGGAAAATCTCTACATCAGATGGGCCTACTTGCTTGAAGAAGGGTAAGGTTCTCACTGCCAATGAAATAAGAAATTGATTTGAATTATGTTTATGCCATTATCAATATGACTATCCCCATTAAAGAAATCTCACCTTACCAAAACTTGTCTCCTCAAAGCGTATGGGTGAATGGGTAGAGTAAATATAATTATTTGAG
>ML783486.1:168833-219987 GCA_009831015.1 Picea engelmannii | reverse complement strand
TCAATATCATATTCTTCTTGTACATGAGTATACTTAACTGGCCTTCCTCTTGGATCATATCTAACAACAAATAACCAATCCCTCTCACTTGGAACATTTGAGTAAAAGACCTGTTCACATTGGCTTGGAAAAACATAGCGATCGTGTCCTCTTTCAAACACCATTGTTTTAATCATTGGAAATACATTGACATGCCGAATAATAGTTCTTTCCTCACCACATTCATGCATTAGTAACCTATACTATTTGACGTCGAACAAAACTAATTTGAAGGAATTAAATTCACACTCAAGTATATCATTCAAATACCCATAGTATATATTTTCAGATTCTCGGGGATGTCTGTCACTCCTAGAGGAAACATTAGTGACCTGGAATACTATAGTTATCCCACTATCAAAAGTTTTCTTTGTTTCATCTAACTGTTTTATGTGAAATTTGTGACCATTGCACCACATAGCCTTGTGGCGTTTTAACTGCAATATGCCAAATATGTAAAAGATGTATTGTCAATTAATAAATTAACATATTTATACAACTTGGAAAGTATCTGAAAAAGACAGTACACATGTAGTCACATTAATATAATATAAAATAACTGAATAAAATGGGTGAATTTGCTTGTTTGTCCATCTTTCAAACCATATGCTAAATCAATTTCCCTTTGCATAACATTGGCATCTCCGTTACAACGAGCTTCTCTAACAATTTCAGACAGTCGTTTCCATGATAACGAACCGCCATGATGTTTTACATCTTTCAATTCGTACATTCATCCAGTCAAGATTGTTTGCAATGTATAAATGCAGTGCATCCCAATCTTGAGCAACTGAATCAAAAAATCATAAATATTCACCAATATTAAATATTTGTTACAACGTCCATGGTAAATATTAATAATTTATGAAATAACATATATTAATATATTAATGAGTATGATCATATATACAAAAAAATAAATTTTATATGTATTAATATAAATCTCCACAATTATTAATATATTACCTCTCATTTTTTTCATTCTACCTTTCCCCAACAGGTGCTCCTGATATTCATATGTTTTGATGGAGTTCACATCCCAAATGCGATCCACTGCATGCATAGTTGGAACTGCTAATTTAGGAAGGTACTGACTAATATACGCCATGGATTGATATCTCATAATACTTTTCCTGATGATGGACCACATTGGTTTGGTCCGAAACGTCGAATATAAAAAAACCAATGCGATGAATCTGAAAGAATTATCTCATCAAAACAATGGTCGCAAAATTCTTAGAACATAATTACCATATATCCCTCCACCATAGAACCCTCAAGACATGCTCTTTGTCTAACCAAAGCCTTCAATGATTTCAAGTGCCTCTCTACCATCCACATTGACATTGTGTGTACAGATCCACAAATTTCAATCTCCTCAAATTGGTGTATGAGGTAGTTTTCTTGTGCATTGAAAAATGTTGGAGGTATATACTTTTTCATTTCACACATTAGTTGAGGAATTTCTCTCTTCCAATACTTTATATCATATTCATGTATTTCTTTCAATGACAACCATATACATGAGATCATGACACAAGAAAATAACATGTTTCAACATAACATAATATATATTACTTTACAAGTAAAGCACATGTCATTAAGTACAACAACAAATTGAAAGAACATTTTTCATATAAATCACAACTACTTACCTCTTGTATTTTCCAAGATCATATATAAATTGTTTGACATTGTTGTCAAAGTTGTTTGTGAGAGATAGCGGTAGAACATACTGTAACAAAAAAAATGAATCGTTATTGTTTCAACCAAAGTAGACAAAAAAAAATAAAAAACTTAAAAGATGTATAAGGCCAATATAAAAATATGTATGCCAAAATTATTACCTTAATGAAGGTATGCCAATCATGTGTTTTTACCCCACTAAATTCACCTTTCTTCGTTCAGATATTATTTATGTTTAAAGCAAAACCCGTGGGAAATTTAATTCTTTGAACGACCTCTTTTACATCATTTCTTTGTTGCTTTGTTAATAACCATGGAATGTTATTTCGGTCTCCATCTCTATTTGATCGGATCACACTTCACATTGCATGATTGGCTTCATGAAAGTCAGCACGAATTTTAACAATTTTTTCTTTATCCCTCCTACCATCTATGATTCACCATAAAGTTCTGTCACATTCTTCCCGATATGCATTGTATCAAACAAATGAGCTATTTTTAGCTCCTCATAGTATGTAAACCTCATGAATTGAGTGGGATAACATTTCATTCCTCGTGGAAGCCCATTATTAATACCTTCATGATGGTGGCCTTCATGAAGCGTAAAATAAATCACAATAATAATTATCAAATATGGTAAAATAAATTCAATGATTAAAATAAAAATTCAAAACATTACATATACGATACATAAATAAATTGCGTACCTTGATGATTTATATTATATTCCAACCTCTATAGGTGAGGTGTCATTCTTCATGGTTTTAAACCAGTTTCTTCTTTCCCATTGAAAAAATGTTTTTCAGTAGTACGATACCTATGGCTCTTAGGGAGGAGGTGCCTATACTCATCAAACAACACCTTTCCTAAAATTTTTGAATGACGATAATTCATCTTAGGACCACAAACTGGACATGCAAATTTACCCTTTGTTTGAAGACCTGCAACAAATGGATTAATGCCAATTATACGATGATATTATTTAAAAATTAAACATACAACATGATATATTTACAAAATTATATAGTATTAAAGAGAAATATAATGCTACATACCACAAAAATGTGTTAGTCCTAGGGCATCATGAATTGTCCATAAAAGTATTCCACATAATTTAAATTTCTTCTTCTCGATTGGTTTACAAATGTTATACATAGTGATGCTAGCCCATAAATTTAGTAGCTCATCGATAAGAGGCTTGATATATACATTCATATATTTAACTTTGTACTTACCTAATTGTTTTAAATTACACATAATTACTATAACCATGAGATGTATATATAATTAAATAAATAAACAAAATATATTATGCAAAAAATGAAACAAATGAAAATGTTACATTCAAAAAATTAATGTAAACAAATACCTGGAACAATCATTGTCAACATTATGTGCTCCCTCTTTATTGACATCCGAGGAGGAATGTTATTGTTGATAACAAAAATAGGCCACATTGAGTAAATAGACCTAATCTCTCTGAATGGATTAACACCGTCAGCTGCCAATGTAAGCCTAACATTACGAGGTTCATCTTTGAAATCTACCCATTTTTCCTCAATTTCCCTAAATGCATAGCCATCAGTAGGCATTCGAAGAACACGATCTCCACTTCTGTTACGTGCATGGTAATCCATAGATTTTTCTATGCTTTCACACCTGAACAATCACTACAAACGTGGAATTATGGGAATATGATGAAGAATCTTTCGAGGAACCCTTTTTGTTAATTGATCGATTCAATATCTATTGATAAGACATTGCAGACATTCTATTTTCGAAGCATGTTGTCCATAATATATAATAAGATCATTAGGACATGCATCTATAGTTTGATAATCCATTCCAATGTCTTTCATAATGGCATGCAAATCTTGATATGTGCGAGGTAAAATATTTGACGATGGTAACAAAAATTCACCTAAAAATCTACAACATAACAAATAACTAGTTAATGTAAATAATATTAATTGTAAAAATTGCATTCTTATTTTACACATTAACTAACACTAAAAACAAATAGAAAAAAGTCAACATTTATGTATATGAGATGAAACATATTACATACCTTAGGATCCGTGTCATAAAAGTGTTTGAAAAATTATTCATAAACTTTAAGTTCACTAGCAGCGATGTAGCAAAGAGAAGATTTTCTTTTGAGCTTTCATAAAGTCATTTATTTATTTTTCTAATAGAGGTTCATCATAAATACCATCACTATCGCCATCCTCATCTGACTAAGCAAACAAATCTTGGATCATTTGATTTGTCCCATCATCTTCTTCCATGGGATCATTAACTTGATTTGTCCCATCATCTTCTTCCATGATATCCTCATTTGCTTGATCATGTTCCTCAACTTGTACAACATCATTTCTACTAGTACTTCTTGGTGCAATATTCTGCAGAAAGTTAGAGGGAAACTCTAACTTTATAATTACAAACACTCATGCAAAATTAGTGTGTATAACAAATATTCAAACAATATATATACATATATATAATTTTATATAAAATAGACAATATAAAAATGGATAATGAATATATATCTAATTACCACAAGACGATATTCATTCGATCCCCCATTAATGTGCCCATATTTCCTACAATGTTTTGTAGCTGTTGCTATTAAAATTCTTACGGGACATATAGTGCAACATTTTTTGCAAGGGACATAACATCTAACATCATCCTTTTCACCCTCTTTAATTTTTTTCCCACCTCTAATATTCTGCGACATTCTTCCGCAAAAAAATACCCTTTATGAACCGTCGTTGTTATAGCAAAATTGTCGCAACTTCTCATTGAAAAATATTTATAGATATTTTTTTTGTCGCAACAACGACGAATGTTTACCAAGTCAATGTTGACTTTGTCAAACAGTGTAATGATCAATGTTGACTTTGTCAAATAGTGTAACGATCATCATTGAATCGTCGCTCTTGAGACGATAACCAAAGGTCGTCGCAAGAGAGACGAGAGTCCACTATCTTCACGTTCATATCTCTTGAGACGTATAGCTGGTTTCATCGCAAGAGCGACGAACTTGGGCTGGATTTACAAAAAAATTCAAAAATTCAACTCTTTATCTTCAATTTTGCGACAAAAGGGTACTTTCGTCGCAAGTAGTCGTCGCAATTTTTTCATATGTAGTAGTGATGAAATCCCAAATCTAGCTGCATGAAATCAACCTCTCATGTTCTTCATTTGTACTTTAAATGACATATGTAAATTTAATTACAATATATCTAGCTCCATATTACAACCTTTACAATAATTTTTGAGCTACAGGGAAGCTTGGGCGTGCATTTTAATGTTCTCACTTAGTACACATTCGACCTTGCAAATTACAGAGTCTTTTTGCACATAAGAGTCTTTTATGATTCTTAATGAAAAAATGACCTTGGTTTATCTCCTAACCCACCATCCTCCGATTCATCAAAATGACATGAATCTTTGTGCATAGAAATCATCATTTTTGGAGTGTAAATGCACTACTAATTCTACAAACATGTTATACATATTGGAATGATTAACTTACAAATTAAATCCTAAATTATTGATCCTTAGCCAATTGTGGGCATGTATTTTAATATAACCAACTTTAACAATTTGACATTTTGGTTTTACAATGCAATTTTTATCCTTTATGGATGCCAGATATGTTTATCTCTCAAGATACAAATATAAGTTTATAGATAGGTGTGAAATCACAAACTACAATTTATGCAAGATGAACCACCAAAATTGGCTAAAATTTGAGACTAGGATGCGCATTTGAGGCAGAGGCAGTTTTCCCTTCAAATTTACATGAAATCCCAATTCTAGGTGCATGAAAGCAACTTCTCCTATTATTCAATTGAAATTTATATGCATAAGCAAATTTACCATTTATGTAACTCCATCTTAAAACTTATACAAAAACTTTTGGAGCTATATGGAAGCTTGGGTGTGCATTTTCATTTAGTCACTTAGTACAATTTATATCTTGAAAATTACAAGGCAAACTTTGCCTCTTTTGCAAAACCACCCTGTTTAAATTTGCAATTGCAAAATAAACAACATGATTAGGTCTACTATGATAAACCACATCCCCAACAACTTGCACAAATCAAATATAAGGTATAATACAACATTGGGTTACTTTTTACAAACAGTTTTTGCATTTTCAGGGTTTTACTATGCATCTCTTTCCTATTTTTTCACATAAGAGTCTTTTATGACTATTAATGAAAAACTGACATTGGTTTCTCTCTTAACCCACCATCCTCTAATTCATCAAAATGCCATGAATCTTTGTGCATAGAAATCATTCTTTTTGGAGTGTAAATGCACTACTAATTCTACAAACATGTTATACATATTGGAATGATCAATTTACAACTTAAACCCTAAATTATTGATCCTTAGCCAACTTTGGTCGTGCAATTTAAAATAGCCAACTTTAACAATTTGACACTTTGGTTTTACAATGCAATTCTTAGCCTTTATGCACACCATGTAGGCTTATGTCTCAAAATACCAATATAAGTTTATAGACAAGTGTAAAATCACAAACTACAATTTATGCAAGATGAGTCACTAAATTTGGTTCAAATTGGAGACTAAGGCGTGCATTTGAGGCTGAGGCAATTTTCCCTTCAAATTTACATGAAATACCAATTCTAGGTGCATAAAAGCAACCTTGTCTATTCGTCAATTGAACTTTAGATGCATAGGTAAATTTACCATTTATGTAACTCCATATTAAAACTTATAAAACAAAATTTGGAGCTACATAGAAGTTTGGGCGTGTATTTTCATTTAGTGACTTAATACAATTTATACCTTACAAATTACAAGACAAACTTTGCCTCTTTTGCACATCCACCCTTTTTAAACTTGCAATTGCAAAAACAACAACATGAGCATGTCTACTATGATAAACGACATCCCCAACAACTTGCACAACTCAAATCTAAGGTATAATACAACATTGGGTTACTTTTTACAAATAGTTTTTGCATTTCCAGGGTTTTACTATGCATCTCGTGTCTATTTTTGCACAGAAGAGTCTTTGTTGACTCTCAATGCAAAACTAACTTTGGTTTCTATCCTAAACCACCATCCTCTGATTCATCAAAATTTCATGAATATTTGTGCATATAAATCATCATTTTTGGAATGTAAATGCACTACTAATTGTACAAACATGTTATACATATTGGAATGATCAATTTACAACTTAAATCCTAAATTATCGATCCTTAGCCAATTTTAACAATTTGACACTTTGGTTTTACATTACAATTATTAGCCTTTATGTACACTTGGTAGGCTTATGTCTAAAAATGCCAATACAGGTTTAAAGACAGGTGTGAAATCACAAAGTAAAACTTATGCAAGATGAACCACCAAAGTTGTCTCAAATTTGAGACTAGGGCATGCATTTGAGGCTGAGGTATTTTTCCCTTCAAATTTATGTGAAATCCCAATAATAGGTGCATGAAAGAAACCTCTCATATTCTTCAATTTAACTTTAGATGCATAGGTAAAGGGAGCTAAAGGGAAGCTTCAGTGTGCATCTTCTTTTATCCACTAAGTACAATTTATACCTTGCAAATTACAAGGCAAAATTTGCCTCTTTTGCATAGCCACCATTTTTAAACTTGCAATTGAAAAATAAAAAACATGAGCAGGTATACTATGATAAACCACATTCCCAACAATAGGCACACAAATCAGATATAAGGTATAATACAACATTGGGTTACTTTTTACAAACAATTTTTGCATTTCCAGGGTTTTACTATGCATCTCTTGCCTAATTTTGAAAAGAAGAGTCTTTGACGACTCTTAATGCAAAACAAACCTTGGTTTATCTCCCAATACACCATCCTATGATTCATCAAAATTCCATGAATATTTGTGCATATAAATAATCCTTTTTGGAGTGTAAATGAACTACTAATTGTACAACCATGTTATACATATTGGAATGATCAATTTACAACTTAAATACTAAATTATTGATCTTTAGCCAATTGTGGGAATGCAGTTTAATATAACAAACTTTAACGATTTGGCACTTGGTTTTACAATGCAATTCTTAGCCTTTATGCACACCAGGTAGGATTATGTCTCAAAATGCCAATATAAGTTTATATACATGTGTGAAATCACAAACTACAACTTATGCAAGATGAACCACCAAAGTTGGCTCAAATTTGAGACTAGGGTGTGCAATTGAGGCTGAGGCAGTTTTCCCTTCAAATTTACATAAAATCCCAATAATAGGTGCATCAAAATAACCTCTCATGTTGTTCAATTGAACTTTAAATGCATAGGTAAATTTACCATTTATGTAAATCCATCTTGAAACTTATAAAACAACTTTTGGACTTACAGGGAAGTTTGGGCCTGCATTTTCATTTAGTCACTTAGTATAGTTTATACCTTGCAAATTACAAGGCAAACTTTGTCTCTTTTGAACGACCACTCTTTTTAAACTTACAATTGCAAATAAATAACATGACCAGGTCTACTATGATAAAACACATTCTGAGCAACTGACACAATTCAAATCAAAGGTATAATACAACATTGGGTTAGTTTTTACAAACAATTTTTGCATTTCCAAGGTTTTATTATGCATCTTTTGCCTATTTTAGCACAAAAGAGTCTTTTATGACTTTTAATGCAAAACTGACCTTGGTTGACCCACCATCCTCTGATTCATCAAAATTCCATGAATTTTTGTGCATAGAAATCATCCTTTTTGGAGTGTAAATGCACTACTAATTGTACAAATATGTTATACATATTGGAATGATCAATTAACAACTTAAATCCTAAATTATTGATCCTCAACCAACTATGGGCATGTGGTTTAATATAACCAACTTTAACAATTTTACATTTTGGTTTTACAATGCAATTTTTATCCTTTATGCACACCAAGTAGGTTTATGTCTCAAAATGACAATATACGTTTATAGACAACTGTGAAATCACAAACTACAACTTATGCAAGATGAACCACTAAAGTTTTCTCAAATTTGAGACTAGGGCGTGCATTTGAGGTTGAGGCAATTTTCCCTTCAAATTTACATGAAATCCCAATTCTAGGTGCATGAAAGCAACCTCTCTTGTTCTTCAATTGAACTTTAGATGCATAGATAGATTTACCATTTATGTAACTCCATCTTAAAACTTATAAAACAACTTTTGGAGCTACAAGGAAGCTTGGGTGTGCACTTTCATTTAGTTACTTAGTACAGTTTATACCTTGCAAATTACAAGGAAAACTTTGCCTCTTTTGCACAACCACCCTTTTTAAACTTGCAATTGCAAAATAAACAACACGACCATGTCTACTATGATAAACGACATCCCCAACAACTTCCACAACTCAAATCTAATGTATAATACAACATTGGGTTACTTTTTACAAACATGTTTTTCATTTCCATGGATTTACTATGCATCTCTTGCCTATTTTTGCATAGAAGAGTATTTTATGATTCTTAATGGAAAATTGACCTTGGTTTGTTTCCCAACCCACCATCCTATGATTCATCAAAATTCCATGAATCTTTGTTCATAGAAATCATCCTTTTTGGAGTGTAAATGCACTACTATTTGTACAAACATGTTATACATATTGGAATGATCAATTTACAATTTAAATCCTAAATTATAGATCCTCAGCTAACTATGGGCGTGTAGTTTAATATAGCCCACTTTAACAATTTGACATTTTGGTTTTACAATGCAATTTTTATCCTTTATGCACACTAGGTAGATTTATGTCTCAAAATGCCAATACAAGTTTATAGATAGGTGTGGAATCACAAACTACAACTTATGCAAGATGAACCACCAAAGTTGGCTAAAATTTGAGACTAGGCGTGCATTTGAGGCCGAGGTAATTTTCCCTTCAAATTTACACGAAATATCAATTCTAGGTGCATGAAAGCAACCTCTCACGTTCTTCAATTGAACTTTATATGCATAGGTATATTGACCATTTATGTAACTCCATCTTAAAACATATAAAACAACTTTTGGAGATGTAGGGAAACTTGGGCATGCATTTTCATTTAGTGAATTAGTATAGTTTAAACCTTGCAAATTACAAGGAAAAATTTACCTATTTTTTTTAAACTTACAATTGCAAAATAAACAACATGAACATGTCTACTATGATAAACCACATCCCCAACAACTTGCACAACTCAAATCTAATGTATAATACAACATTGGGTTAATTTTTACAAACAATTTTTGCATTTCCAAGGTTTTACTATGCATCTCTAGTCTATTTTTGCACATCAGAGTCTTTTATGACTATTAATGAAAAACATACCTTGGTTTATCTCCTAACCTACCATCCTTTGATTTATCAAAATGACATGAATTTTTGTGCGTAGAAATCATCCTTTTTGGAGTGTAAATGCACTACTGATTGTACAAACATGTTATACATATTGGAATGATCAATTTACAACCTAAACCCTAAATTATTGATCCTTAGCCAACTTTGGGTGTGCAGTTTAATATAGCCAACTTTAACAATTTGGCATTTTGGATTTACAATGCAATTTTTATCTTTTATGCACACCGGGTAGGTTTATGTCTCAAAATGTCAATATAAGTTTATAGACACATGTAAAATCACAAACTACAACTTATGCAATATGAGCCACCAAAGTTGGCTCAAATTTGAGACTAGGGTGTGCATTTGAGGTTGAGGCAATTCTCCCTTCAAATTTACATGAAACCCAATTCTAGGTGCATGAAAGCAACTTCTCATGTTTTTCAATTGAACTTTAGATGCATAGGTAAATTTACCATTTATGTAACTCCATCTTAAAACTTATAAAAAAACTTTTGGAGCTACAAGGAAGTTTGGGTGTGCATTTTCATTTAGTCACTTAGTACAATTTAAACCTTGCAAATTACAAGACAATTTTTTCCTCCTTTGCACAACCACCCTTTTAAAACTTGCAATTGCAAAATAAATAACATGACTAGGTCTACTATGATAAACCACATCCCCAACAACTTGCACAACTCAAATATAAGGTATAATACAACAATGGGTTACTTTTTACAAATAGTTTTTGCATTTCCAAAGTTTTACTATGCATCTCTTGCCTGTTTTTGCACAAAAGAGTCTTTTATGACTCTTAATGCAAAATCAACCTTGGTTTATCTCCTAACCCACCATCCTTTGATTCATCAAAATGCCATGCATATTCATGCATAGAAATACTCCTTTTTGGAGTGTAAATGTACTACTAATTGTACAAACATGTTATACATATTGGAATGATCAACTTACACCTTAAATCCTAAATTATTGATCCTTAGCCAAATTTGTGTGTGCAGTTTATTATAACCAACTTTGGGTGTGCAGTTTAATATAACCAACTTTAACAATTTGGAATTTTGGTTTTATAATGCAATTTTTAGCCTTTATGCACACCAGGTAGGTTTATCTCTCAAAATGCCAATATAAGTTTATAGATAGGTGTGAAATCACAAACTACAACTTATGCAAGATGAACCACCAAAGTTGGCTCAAATTTGAGACCAGGGCATGCATTTGAGTCTGAGACAATTTTCCCTTCAAATTTACATGAAATCCCAATTCTAGATGCATGAAAGAAACCTCTCATGTTCTTCAATTGAACTTTAGATGCATAGGTAAATTTACCATTTATGTAACTCCATCTTAAGACTTATAAAATTTGTTTTTGAGCTACAGGGAAGCTTGGACATTCATTTTCATTTAGTCACTTAGTACAATTTAAGCCTTGCAAATCTCAAGACAAACTTTGCCTCTTTTGCACAACCACCCTTTTTAAACTTTTAATTGCAAAATTAACAACATGACTAGGTCTACTATGATAAACCACATCCCTAACAACTTGCAAAACTTAAATATAAGGTATAATACAACATTGGGCAGGTTTGGGCAGAATCAATAAAGTAGAACTCTATGCCATCTAGATCCTAATTAAGATTGCAGTGGACAGACATGTTAAGAGGATACATGGCTTTGGTGACTCCAAACTTCTGATGGACTGGGGAAATGGTAAAAGTAACATTTCTAACTTGGATCTAGGGCCTATTTTCAATGGGATTATGGAAAATACAACTATTTTTGAAGAGGTTTCCTTTGCTCACGTCTATCGAGAATTCAACCACAAAGATGATTAGTTATCAAAGGAAGCACTCATTTTGTAGGAAGTTTTTTTTCTTGTTCATGAGAATAAGGACCATACTCCTATAGATTTGGTACTCTTACATATTTTTTGATGAATGGATTTTTGGTCTTTTTTTAATTTTTGTTTATGTAAAGTTAGAGAGAGTTTGTTTCATGGTTTTGTCTCAACATTAATATGAAGTTGTGGAACTATTTGTTTAAAGAGTGAATTGTAAAAGGATGATTGTAAGAGTCAAAGTCATAATCATAGGCTATAGTCTTATAAGAGAGAGGCAGTCTATAAAGGAAATGGATGATAGCGTTTAAAGTAGAGGGGATCTTGTCAATGTGTATGTCATTTCCACTAGAAATATCAATACAATAATTTTTGTCTCATAACAAAACCTGAAATATAAATATTTCTTGTAGGTAGATTCATACATTATTAAAGAGATGAATTAAAGATCACTTAAAGATTGCAGATAAGCACTAAAGATCACAACAAATGATGCAGGAGAACCGCTAGCAAGCCTACGTGGAGAGACAACTTAACACCTTAGTGCGTCGTTGAATCATTTCAGAATTTTAACCGATGGCGTTTCCTACAATTTTTTTTTTTTGAAATGATCGGAAACTGAAGAAGATCAAACACTTGGAAATTGAATGATCACGAATGATCTGGGAGTTTCACTCCTAGACTTTAATGTAACCGAAATTAAGTGGCAGTTAGTTTTATTTATTTATTTATTATTATTTTTCTCTTGAGTAGATGAGTTGTCTGGGGAACCCTAAGAACCCTCTGAGATAAATAGAGGTTTGGGATGCCTGAATGAGGATCCTGCAAGTTAGTAGGAGATTGTTGTGATTTAGTTGTTGCTGAGTTTTTAGTTGTTGTTTATCATAGTTGTAGACATTTAATTTTGAATGAATATAATAGAGGAAAACTGGTCCAATGCATGGTTTTGCTACTGTTTACAATTCCTTGTTATTTTTTTTTCATGAATGAATGAGTTATGTTGTTGAGTATATGAAACTATGAAGTGTTTGGACAAGTTTCAATTATTTCTCTTCGTTGAGTTCATGCAAGGTGTGCATACAATCCACAAGGAGTGCGTTGACAGAGTCTGTTTCGACTCAGAAGCCCAAAATAGATAGCATGAAACTTTCCCTTTGCAAGGAGTGCAAAGTGACTGCTGCAAAGTGTGCACAGTTGCCGCAATAACTTAAGTCTTGTGTGAGAATCCGCAGCAAGGAGTGACAGAGTTTGTTTCGATTCATAAGATCGGAAGAGATAGTGTGAATTTTCCATTTGCAAGGAGTGCAAAGAGACTGCTACAAGGTGTACACAGTCACATGCAAGAAGCTAAGTAGTGCATAAGAACCTGTTGCAAGGAGTGCACAAATTCAGAGAATTGACTAAGTTTCGAGAAGGGGACTGTGAAGCGCAAGGAGTGCGTAAGGAGATTTCTTTTGAAGAAATCGCTAAGTCTGGCATTCATCAGAGATTCCGAGTTCACAAGAAGCCGTCAGAATCAAGATCAGGAGGGGCAATGACCAAGAATCAACATGAAGGGGGGATTATGTTGAAAGTTGCGAAGTGACGATTGAGATCTGTTTAAGAGAAGTGAGACCGTCCTAGGCCATCAGATCTGGGAAAAGTTACGCGATTGTTAACTGTGGGTTCCTTCAGGGATTCACAGATCAAAGGATTCAAAGTATAGAGGAGTCAAGAATCCCAAAACACAAAGTCACGAAGAGATTGCCACCATTGGTTGTTAGAGGGGGTGTGAACTATAGATCTGGTTCTGAGTAACTCTACCGGTCCGAAGTTCGCGTAAAAAGAGGCCAGCTGCACTCAAGGTAGACGAAACTTGAAGTCGCGAAGCGTGAAGAGATCACCACTGTTGGTTGTCGGAGAGGGTGTGAACCGTAGATATGGTTCTGAGTAACTCCGTTGGTTCAGAGTTCACGTAGAAAGAGGCCAACTGCACTAAAGGCAGATGAAACCCAAATTCACGAAGAGATTGCCACCGTTGGTTATCGGAGAGGGCGTGAACCGTATATTTGGTTTTGAGTAATTCCATCGGTTCAAATTTCGCGTAGAAAGAAACCAACTGCACTCTAGGAAGATGAATCCCAAAGTTGTGAAGCACTAGGAGGCTTAGCCCCAGACCATAGCCCAATATCATGTGAAGGAAGGGGACGAGCGGAAAGGAGCTAGCACCCAGAAACTCAGAGTTTGTAAAAGCACTAAGGAAGGGACCGACAGGTTCCATAGGACTTGTAGATAAAGAGAAAAAGGGACCTGTGTAAAGCATTCCCAGACCATTGAAGGTATGGAAGAACTAATCCAGCTCAAGAGATTAAGATCCTTGGCCGGGAGGTGACATACTCTTTAGGAGAGAAGGGGGGTCTGCATCAAGTGGTATCAGAGCCTGATTTCGTCTGTAGATTTCAGGCAAAGGAGACAAATGAGATAGGCTGACACCATCAAGTGGTATCAGAGCCTAGAATTTTTTTCAATAAATGAAAGAGAGCTCGAAGGTGTACTCTGTGTGTGAGAGATAGTCAACACAATTCCACCAACGAGATGCGTGGAGCCACCTTTAGCCAATCATGTTGTAGAAAGAGAAATGAGAGAGCTTCGTGCAATATTAGAGGCGATGGAGGAAATGTAGAGAAGGGCACCTGATGCTGGGGATATCAGTGATGCATAAAGTGAAGAAGTCAAAGTTGAGGAGGCTACGGGGGAAAATGTTGTCGAAGAACGCTTGCTAAGAGCAGTTGTTAAATTGGTAGCTAGAGCCAAAGTAAACATCCCAATGTATGAAGGCAATTTGGATGCTGAACAGACTGAAAGGACATGAAAGACTGTGGTGGGATGAACTGCAGGCTGCGAGGAGAAGAAAAGGCAAACAAAAGATAAAGAATTGGGACAGAATAGTAGCCAAGCTGAAGGATAAATTCATGCCCAAAGATTATTAGATAAATCTGTTTAGGAAGTTACAGAACTTGAGACAGAAGTGTATGACAGTGAAAGAGTACATGGAGGAGTTCTACAAACTGAATATTAGGACTCGACAGTGAGAGAAGGATGATGAAAAATTTGTCAGGTACATAAATGGCTTGAGGTATGAAATCCAGGATGAGATTAGCATGATGTCAGGAAGGACAATAGAGGATGCTTATCAGATTACTCTGAAGGCAAAGGAGAAGTTGTCCAGGAAACAGATTCAATGAAACAGAGGTAGAAGCCCAAGCAAAGGCAAGGGAGTTTCCAATGATAAGACACATAAATCCAAAGATGAGACAGAGAAACCACATAGTCACTCAGAAAGAGGAGGAAGTTCCTGAAGAAGACAATGTGGTGGAAGAAGTTCTTCTAGAGGAAGAGGAAGAAGCAGAGTGGGAGAAGTAAGGTGTTATGCATGTGGAAAGATAGGACACATGTCTTGGGAATTCCCTGAGAAAAATAAAGAAGGAGGAGGTGAAGCTCACATTTCAGAAGAACATAAAAGGAATGTTGAATCAGAAGGTGCAACAGATGGAACATCCCTGATGTTGAGGAAGGTTCTATTAAAACCAAAGTCATAAGTTGAAAAGCTAGTGTAGAGGAACAATATATTTAGGACAACTTGCAAGACTAAAGACAAAGTATGCAAGGTGATAATTGACAGTGGGATCATTGGAAACTTAGTATCCACAGAGATGGTGGAGAAATTGGAGCTGGAGACAACTGCACATCCAAGGCCATATAAAGTCTCATGGTTGCAAAAAGGACCCCAGGTAATGGTCACTAAACAATGCCTCGTTGAATTTAAGATAGGAGGATATAGAGATGAAATTCTTTGTGATGTGATTCCCATGGATGTATGTCATGTTTTGTTGGGAAGACCATGGAAGTTTGACAGAAATGTCATTCATGATGGGAGAAAAAATACTTACACCTTGGAGAAGAATGGTAGGACACACATGTTGCTTCTAATAGAGGAGAAAAAAATAAAATAAGAAGCCAACACATGAATACTTCTCATGAGTGGGAAGGAACTCCCGAGAGAATTCAATAAGGAACAAGAGATGTAGTTTGATGTGCTGAGGAAACCCAAAGTTGTCCTTACAAGTACTTCGAAGGATGATTTTCCTGAAGAAGTTCAGAAACTGTTGGAGAATTTTGCTGACATAGTAGTGGATGAGTTTCCTAACTCATTGCCACCCATCAAAAGTATCAACCATCATATTTATTTGATACCAGGAGCAAGCCTGCCAAAAAAAGAAACATACAAATTGACACCTCAAGAGAATGAGGAGGTAAAGAACCAAGTCCAGGATTTGTTAGACGAGGGTTTGGTTAGAGAGAGCTTGAGTTCATGCACAATACCAACTGTGTTGAGTCTAAAGAAAGATGGATGATGGAGAATGTGTACAGACTTGAGAGCCATTAACAAGATCACCATCAGGTATAGATTTCGTTTTCCAATAATGGATGACTTAATGGATTGTTTAAGTGGAGAAAATTTCTTTTCTAAGATAGATTTGAAAATTGGATATCACTAGATAAGGATGAGAGAAGGTGATGAGTGTAAAACAACCTTTGAGACAAATGAAGGGTTGTATGAGTGGCTTATTATACCATTTGTCTTAACAAATGCCCCAAGTAATTTTATGAGGTTGATGAATGAAATACTGAAAGGTTTAGTTGGCAAGTTTGTGGTTGTATATCTGGATGATATGCTGGTCTTTAGCAAGACTAACGAGGAGCATTTGAGACATCTGACGTTAGTGATGAGGAGAATACGACAAGAGAAGTTGTTGATAAATCTGAGGAAGTCCTCTTTTATGAAGACAAAACTCATTTACTTGGGTTTTGTGATCTCTTCAAATGAACTGAAGATGGATCCCAAGAAGGTGAAAGCAATCAAAGAATGACCATCACCAAGGAGTATGTTTAAAGTGAAAAGATTCCATGGATTAGCAATTTTCTATAGGAAGTTCATTAGAAATTTCAGTGGAATTTGTGCCCCAATGATGGATACAATGAAGAAGGGGCACAAGTCTTTTAAATGGTTAGAGGAGGCCGAGAGGAGCTTCAATATATTGAAGGAAAAGATAATAGAACGACCAATTATGGTCTTTCCAAATTTCGGGAAGACATTTCAAGTGAGATGTGATGCAAGTGGAGTTGCAATTGGAGCAGTCTTGAGCCAGGGTAATAAACCAGTTTCATATTTTAGTGAGAAGATGAATGAGAGTAAGAGAAATTAGTCCACATATGATAAATAATTTTATGCTATAATTCAAGCCTTGAAGAAATGGAGGCACTACCTTGTTCCAAAAGAATTTGTCTTGTATAGCGATAACCAAGCTTTACAAGTCATTACCAGACATGAAAAATTGAATCAGAGACATGCAAAGTGGATCGAGTTTATGCAGAATTTTACTTTTGTCATAAAACATATTTCTGGAAATGCTAACAAAGTTGTTGATGTATTAAGCAGGAGATGTTTCATTTTGCAGGAGTTTCAGGTGAAGACCTTAGGGTTTGAACACCTTAAGGAAATGTACACTCATGATCCAGACTTCAAGGAAGCGTATGAAGCATGTGAAAATCCTGTGCTGAGAGACATGAGACAATGGACAAAGTATATGATTCAAGAGGGATTGTTGTTCAAGGGAAATAAATTGTGCATACCAAAATGCTCAACAAGGGATAACCTTTTGAAGGAAAAGCATAGTGGAGGATTGGCTAGACATTTTGGAAATGATAAAATATTTGCATAGTTGAGAAGTACATATTACTGGCCAGGTATGAGAACATAAGTGATAAAGTTTGTAAATAGATGTAGAATTTGCTAACATACAAAAGGAAAAAGAAAAAACACTGGATTGTATCAACCATTGCCAATACTAGAGAGGCCTTGGGATGTAATAAGCATGGATTTTGTGTTGGGAATGCCAAGAACACAAAGAGGATGTGATTCCATATTTGTGGTGGTGGATAGATTTTCAAATATGGAACACTTTATCCCATGCCAGAAGACTAGTGATGCAACACATGTTGCAAATTTATTTTTCAAGGAAGTTGTTCGACTTCATGGATTACCCAAAAGTATTGTCTCAGACAGAGATACCAAATTCGTTGGTCATTTTTGGAGAACACCTTGGAAGAATTTGGGGACATATTTGTCCTTCAGCTCAACTTATCACCCTTAGACAGGTCGACAGACTGAGGTGGTGAACATAATTTTGGGAAACTTATTGAGGAGTCTGGTTTCAATTCATAAGCTCAGAAGAGATAGTGTGAATTTTCCATTTGCAAGGATTGCAAAGAGACTGCTGCAAGGTGTACACAGTCACCTGCAAGAATCTAAGTAGTGCATAAGAACCTATTGCAAGGAGTGCATAGATTCGAATAATCAACTAAGTGTCGAGAAGGGTACTGCGAAGTGCAAGGATATTTCTTTTGAAGAAATCACCAAGTTCAGAATTCTTCAGAGATTTCAAGTTCCCAAGAAGGCTTCAGAATCAAGCTCAGGAGGGGAAACGACCAAGAATCAGCAGGAAGGGAGGAATATGTTGAAATTTGTGAAGTGACGGTTGAGATATATTCAAAATAAGTGAGACCATCCCAGGCCATCGAATCTACGAAAAGTTATGCGATTTTTAACCATGGGTTCCTTCGGGGATTCACGGATCGAAGGATTAGAAGTATAGAGGAGTAAAGAATCCCTAAACCCAAAGTCACGAAGAGATCTCCACCGTTGGTTGTCAGTGGGGGTGTGAACCGTAGATCTTCTTCTGAGTAACTCCGTCGGTTTGGAGTTCGCGTAGAAAGAGGCCATCTGCACTCAAGGCAGATGAAACCCGAAGTTGCGAAGCACAAAGAGATTGACACCATTGGTTGTCGGAGAGGGAGTGAACCATAGATCTAGTTCTAAGTAACTCCACCAGTTCAGAGTTTGTGTAGAAAGAGGCTAGCTGCACTCAAGGCTACCAAAACCTGAAGTTGCGAAGCGCGAAGAGATCACCACCATTGGTTGTCGGAGAGGGCATGAGCCGTATATTTGGTTATGAGTAACTCCATTAGTTCAGAGTTCATGTAGAAAGAAACCAGCTACACGCTAGGCATTCGAAACCTGAAGTCGCGAAACACTAGGAGGCTTAACCCCATACCATAACCTGAGGTCACTTGAAGGAGGGGGGCGAGTGGAAAGGAGCTAGCGCCCAGAAACTCAGAGTTTGTAAAACTGCTAAGGAAGGGACCCATGGGTTCCATAGGACCTGCGGATAAAGAGAAAAAGGGACCTGTGTAAAGCATTCCCGAACCATTGAAGGTCTGAAAGAGCTATTACAACTCAAGAGATTAAGATCCTTAGCTAGGAGGTCGCAGAATCTTTAGGAGAGAAGGGGTTCTACATCAACAAACATCACATATAAGACAGGTATAAGTCAAAACAATTAATGATATTCCATTAATTCCTCATAAATATAGAAGGATATTTACATGCCAAAAATCAGAGATACAATCTCCATTACAAAATTGGGCAAATTGTAATACATATTCTACAACTTTCTCTTCTACGAAGATTCATCCTGAGGAATGTCTAACAAGCCTCTCCTTGCTTATCTCTCTACTTACAACCTTATATATTATGTTCCCCATGGGGACAATCGTGACCCATAGGTCGCTTACATAAGTGGATCATAACTAACTTTACATGTATTCACAGGTCCTCGAGCCAGTTATTACAACCTTATATATTATGTTCCCCATGAGGACCACCGTGACCCATAAGTTTCTTACATAAGTGGATAATAACCAACTTTACATGTGTTCATAGGTCCTCGAGCTAGTTGTTACAACTTTGAGGCGATGCTTAGTACTTGAGGCACACTCCACCTTATTGTAGCTAGTCATTTGCTGTTGGATAGGCATTGGGGAAATGCTATTTATGAAAAATCCTAAGTATGGAAGATGTGCACAGAAGAAGAAGAAGAAGGAAGACAAGGAAGGATTGGGAGTGCACAGTTGAGGCGCACTCAAGAGTATAGTGCACAGTAAGAGGAATAAAATAGAGAATAAAGCAAGAGAAGAAAGCAGGAAAAAATAAAGGATAACAGTTTGTCATACTAAAAGCAGAAAGGTGTGAAAAATAAGGAAGAACGATAGTCAAAGTGCAAAAGAAACATGCAAGCGTCAAAGCAGGAAAAGAAGTCCCAACAACAAGTTAACTTGATTTATCATGAATTGTAATAGGGTTTTGGGATGAGAAAAGTAGGGTTTTAAGCCCTAGAATTCATGTATAAATATGTAACATGTTGGGAGAATAAGGGTTGGATAGTTCCTTTTTGAGTGTGCGTTCTTCTCTTGTTCTTGTTGATTTTGTTATAGAAGAGAGTGATAGAATGTTCTACAAAGTTTCTATTGATTCTATGTCTGAATGTTAAGGAGATGTTGCAGAGAGAGAAATAGAGGCTTACATTGTAGAATGACTAGGCTAGGTGAAGAGAAATATAGCATGATGTATCTTTATAAGTGTAGTGCACAATCCTGAGACAATTACCGAAAGCATAATAAATAATCCAATCATTGTGGATGTAGCCCAAAGTTGGGTGAACCACGTTAACTACAATGTTCACTGTCTTTTATGTTATAGATCATAGATACTTTCTAGATGTATGTTAGACTAGATTTGGTTTTTGTGTGAGCATTGCGCAACAATTATGAATGTATCAGTAATTGGTTTATGGTGTAATATGAAGTATAATGGTAATATGAATTTGAATTCACTAAGTAACTAACAGACAACAAAGACAAAATAGCGCGCACAAAACCGATAAGTAAGAATGAATAGAATGATCACCTCCCATTCCCTCACTACTATAGGAACTTGGTTCATGCAACCCCAATAGATGCCTTGGGTGAGACTTCAATTACATGCAGGTGATGCTGAAAGTGTGGTATCTAAAGGGTTTTGTTGGTTAATATAACTTGAACCTAGGGTCTTCCATTAGTGCGCCAGCAAATGGTTTCATTGTCGGGACCTAGAATCTGTGATTGGGGGAATGTTTTGGAGGCTGACTAAGAAAGAGATCTCAGAATGGCTGGAAGGGAAGGAACAAGAGTTTGCTTGGAAAGAGAATAGAAACCCTCATATGAGAAATGAACAATGGATGCAAAGGTATGTTCAAACATAGTTGCATGAAAGTTTCTTTGGGGAATTTCCAATTACTTTGACTGAGTGGTTAGAAATATTAGTGGAGAACACTAGAAGGTACCAAACTACAACACCGAGGAATTGTACTCTTGAATTAGTAAGACAAATGAATTCTATAAGTAATCAAACTACTCGTGTAGTGGATTTCTGGTTGGATAGTATATTAGGAGGATATTTTACATAATTTTTCACAGATTTTACCCAATCATACAGTGTTGCAGAAAGGGACTTTTTCAAAGGTCCACACAAAAGGTTCATGAAATCATTGGGTACGTGGATAAATATTCTATTGTGTGACAAGTGCATGATGACAATGAAATCTGACTGCTAAGGGGCTCATGCACATAGGGGAAACAAGGGATGACAAGAGGATAGTCTGAGGACAAAGGAGAATGAAGGAAGAAATGAAGAAGGAAGGGAGGGAATGAGGATGTAGAGGACTAAAGAGGGTATACTAGAGGAATAAGATGAGTTCGGAGTATTTCACATAGGTAGGAGGTACAAGAGGTGAAATACTAGGGCCAAGAAAGGAGAGTCGTGTAGTGAGCCAAAGGGGAGAGGACCTTGCACTATAATCCAAATCGTGGAGATACTGCACATAAGAGGAGAGGAAGAGGATTTCTAGTCCTATCCTATAATAGAAGAGTCATTAAATTTTACTCAGATGAGATCTTGTGTTGAATCCATGACCCCATGTGCATCACCACAATCTGATATAACAATCGAATACTTATCAAAAGAACTTATAGTTAGCAATGGGGGACAAAGTAGTATCAATCAGAGTAGTGGAAGCAATGCGTAGAGTTAGAGTCTAGCAACATTGCCAAAATAAGGTACTACATAGAGAAACATGGAAGGGGTAGAAAACACTCTCAGACTTCCTGAGTTCCATGGAGTTGGGTCGACAGACCTAGAACAACATTTATTTGTCCGCGAGACAATTTGGTCTGCAAAGAACGTCCAAGATGAGGTTGTGAAGATTGCGTAGTTAGAAACAACATTTAAAGGCGATGCGTTAGTCTGGTATATGAAGCTACAGAGTACCATGCCTACAGGACAAGCCAAGACTTTGGCAGAGATAAGACAAGCATTGTTGAAAGAGTTCAAGAAGCCAAAGTCTGAGTCACAATACATTACAAAGATGAAGGAAATTAAACAAGTGAAGACTAAATCAGTCTGGGATTTTGACCAACATTTTAAGGATTTGATGGGTAGACTGAAATTCTAGATCTCATATCAACAACACCAAGAATTTTTTATTGTCAGACTCCTACCACACATCTGTAGGCCCTTGATTCAACATAAGGTTGTGTTGCAACCTGAGGCTCTGGAAATTGCAATGAAATTGGAATCATCCTCTATAGGAGATAGTGGGGGGATGGTGCAAGTTCATACACAGTTGGTTGAGTTGATGATTGAAATAGAAGAACTTACAAAAGGGAAGGAGAAACAAGAACAAGTTTGGTGTACTGAGTGTAGGAATGAAGGTCATCACAAGGACGAATTCCTAGCCTTCGCGTAGTATTTGGTGACTGGAGCACCGAATCCACTACTGGTAGGGGGATACTATGAAATATGTAAGAAATGGGGACACGATATGTCTGAGTCTCCATTACTATAGAAGTATCATAGTACACCAAGGAACTTATTTTGCAATTTTTGTAATTCTGTTGGACATGAAGAGAAGGATTGTCGCGCATTCGATTTGATGAGGGAGAACACTTCAGATATGTACAAGATTCAGGATGAGAATGTTGTGACAAAAGGAGGTGGTCCACAATATAATAATTAGAGAGGCTTTAATCCAGGAAACAAAGGAAATTTTGGTAGAGGTTGAGGCAGAGGAAATTTTGGCAGAGGAAGAGGACTGATAATATGTTACAACTGTAATAAACTGAGACACTTATCCCACGACTGCCCAAATACATGTACAATATGCACATACTATAGATAATTGGACCATGCGACATAAGATTGTCCTCAACTAGTTTCTAAATGGCAGGAAAGAGGGAATCATAACCATAATTCAAATCGGAATGTACATAAAATATCAGCGGAGAAACACAATGAAGTGCCAAGAATAGTAGTTGTTATGCACAGAGAAACTAGAACAGGGTTTGATGTGGTGAATGGGGGAAATCAGGATGAGCAATGGGTAAGGAAGTCCACAACACCTATGCCAACATTCTACCCTCAACAGGAAAATGCGACATATCCGGGGGCAAGAAAAGAGGTACTTGGATAGGATTGGGGAGCATCAACATCATCTGTGTTGTAGGCCAATGATTGCGCTCAGCTAGAGAAACTGACTAGGAAGGTAAGCACTCTAATAAAATTCCTAAGAAGTTGTATAGGTATAATGAAAGAAGAAACTGTGTTGAATGAACTATATGAGATGACTGATCACTTCACACAAGGAAGGGAAACTCCCATCGCATAGAGGGTGGTGAATCAGGTACTACGCAGAAAGAGGACCAATGGGGAATTCATATTAAGTGTAAAGATTGGGAAATATGATGTGGATAATGTTATCTTGGACTTGCTATTCAATGTGAATGTATTACCAAAATAGACCTGGGAGATGATGGGAAAATCTAAGTTGATATGGTCTCCTATTTAGTTAAGGCTTGCAAATCAACACAAGATAGTACTGATTGGTCGATCGACATGAGTACCTATGAACATAGATGGGGTGCGCAACACAATAGACTTTGAAGTTATTGAGATTGTGGATGATAGTCAACCATATCTAGCATTGATGGGACTCAAATGGCCATTTTTTAATCAGGTGATCATTAATATGAAGCTGAGGGAAATGATATTTGAAGTTAGAGACTTGAAACTGACCGCACCATTAGACCCAATAGAAGGAAAGAAACACATAGAGACAACAAGAGAAAATGACATTGACAACTTGTATAACATTACTTCATGGATGGATGATTATGTAAACCCCACTGCAGATGGTGCACTAAGTTGGATACGAATCAGTTCGTGTGCATCAAATTCAGAGGAAAGTCTGGAGCATTGGAAACAGAGGATGCATGGAGTATCAACTAGACGATGTGCATGCATAACCTGATCCTTGCACTGGATTGGAACAAAGTTATGTGATCCACCCAAGTATGATGGATAGACTGACATAGGCTTTTTTATAAAGGCATTTGAATTACAGGTACCCGAACAACAAAGGAGAAGAATAATGCAAGTAAGGATTGGTATCGAGGTAGAAAATATTGTACAAAAGTATACAGGGGAGACTGACCCAACAAAACATGTGGAGTAGTGCACAAACCGATGGATCTCGATGCTAAAGGAAGAATGAATACAAAGGTTTATACATACATTGGATACAATCCTGAAGTATGGAATTGGAAATGCATAGAGAGACAACCAATTGGGACAGGTTGACTCAGAGGTTCAAGGTAACATTTACATTTGAAAATGAATCTCCATCAATATATGTAGTGCTACAGGATATTTGAACCAAGGTCTTCGCAAAAGAAGGGTCGATGGAAGTGGTACCAATTTGCAATGCACACAGAGCTGCTATGAATTTCCATGAGTTATTGGAGTGTTACAATGTTTCTAAGGAAGAACATGATGAAGAATATCCCAAGAATGTGCAAGTACATGAAACAAAAGGAGAATGGGTAGTATAAGGGCTAGAGCTTGAGTCTGCCGCATACACATAGCCAATAAAGATGTGGAAGGTAAACATTGGGATGACAGAGAATCCAAAGTTTGCGCAGATAGGGGATTACTAGAGTGATGAAACAATAGATAAGATTGAAGATTTACTGCATGAATATCAAGAGATATTCCCAACTGCATTTTCAAAGATGAAGCGGATAACTAGAGACTTAGGTGAGATAAATATTCCCTTGAAACCAGATCCTAATCGTGTGTGACAGAGACCTTATAGGTTAAATCCAAAGTACAAAGAGAAGGTTAAAGAATAAATAAATAGAATGTTAGACGCTGGGATCATTGAACCCATGGTGGAATCAGAGTTGATAAGTCCAATGGTACTGGAATACAAGAAGACATGAGGGATCAGAATTTGTGTGTATCTGAGGAAGCTAATTGATGTATGTTTACACGATCCATTTCCAACACCGTTCACAGATGAAGTACTGGATAATGTAAGAGGGAAATAAACTTATTCTTTCACAAATGGATTCACAGGGTACCATTAGATAAAAATTGTGTAGGAAGACCATTACAAGACTATGTTTGCAACAAAGTGGGGAAGTTATCAATATGTAGTAATGCAATTTGGACTGAAGAATGCCCCTGCAGTTTTTTCAAGAGTTGCGGTTTCCGTGTTCAAGGAATTTATTCATAAGTTCCTTGAAGTATACTTAGACAATTGGAATGTGTTGGATAGGTGTAGACAATGTCAGATTTCACTGAACTTGAAGAAGTGTATTTTTTGTGCACCGTTTGGAATTTTGTTGGGCCATGTGGTTTGCAAGCAGGTATTACTAGTGGATCCGACAATGATTGCAGTTCCTTTGGATTTAGAACCACCTATATCAGTCATAAAACTAAGGGAAACTCTGGGTCACATAATATATTATAGGAAGTTTATCAAAGGATATGTGCAGATCAAAGAACCTATGGGAAATTTGCTGAAGAAGGAAGCAAAGTTCCAATGGAACAAGGACTGTCAGAAGGGTTTGGATACCTTAAGGTAAAAAATAGTCACCACACCAATTTTAATCTTTCAATATTGGAACAAGGAGTTCCATGTTCATGTAGATGCATCATCCATAGCATTGGGCATAGTACTATCTCAAATAAGGGAGGGAGACATAGATCACCCAATTTCTTTTGCAAGTAGGAAGCTGTCCATAGTAGAGGAATTACACCACTACATAACAAGAATGATTGGAAATGGTATAGGTACTACAGAAGTTCAGACATTATTTATTGGGTTCTCACTTTAATATGTACATAGACCATTCTAAATTAAAATACTTAATGAACAAGCTAGTGTTAGAGGGGGGGAATATGCAGATGGCTACTGTTGTTTTAGGAATACAATTTTGAGGTTGTGGTGAAACCAGGAAACTTGAATGCAGGTCCATATCATTTATCACGCATATTATCAGGAGAATATGCAGGGATGTTGGCACAGGGGCAGACTCAGGGTTCAATGCTCAACAACGCACCAACAAAACCCTAAATACCGTCCCTTTTGGCAACACCTGCGAAGCAGGTGAAGTTTCACCCGAGGTAGAGGCAGGGGGGTTACAAGACTCAGGTGTCTGTAACCAAGCTAGGACACATATATGTGATTATAACACTTCTACAGAGTACTTAAAAACAACATGCATCAACCTATTAGTATTACTCACATCGTAGATCAAACCCTAAGTACAGATCGACATAGTAACAATGACATCATATACATCACACTTAGCATCATAAGTTAGATCTAGTACATTCAGTGTAAATAAAGAACTAAGAATTCATAAATCTATCTATCATACATAACAATCAATGCAATAAGAAGATCCACAACATAAACATCATAGCACAAAGAAAACCATCAACACATGATATACGTGGTTCACCCCAGTGTGGGGCTACATCCACCAACTTCTTCTTCTTTATTAGGCTTCAATCTTTTACTTTCATCTGCTCCTGTGCACTAAGCCATAGAGCCAAGCTTCTCAATGGACAAGTGATATGCACATTAAGCACCAGATCCACCTTCCCAAAATTAGGTCAAGGCACAGAGCCAACTCCTCTATCGGGCATAGAGCCTTACATACATGTTCTGTTGCACAAAGAAACTCAGAACTACTTGCCTCTTGCACTTAGCCAATCACATCCCCCTCACTACATTACATTCTTTATTATTTATACTTTTACATTTACAAAAAGGCCTAATCATGGGTAAACCCATAGGCCAACATCCCATAACTCGTTACAAAACCCTAAGAACCCCATGCTAGGTCCACAAAGCCCAAAAAACAAGTGAGATTCTGTGATCTCAGCTTCGCCTGGGCGCTTCTTCCTCAATCAATGCGTTGAAGTCTGAAAAGTGGTCAAACCTGACCAATGTTTCCTCAAAACTTGGTCGAGGGCCACCATGCCCCCAACACTCACCTGTGACTTGTCCCGAGTCACTCAGATCTGGGCAGCGCTGCTTTGAAGGCCTCAAAATTAGCTCGAGCTACCTCGACTTGCTGCTTCACCTGAGCTTACTGCTCCGTGAAATCCCAAATCATTTGCTCTGTAACAGGTCCTTCTAGGTGTTGTTACACTGTCGCAACCACTTAGTCCAGTTGTGAACCTTGTCCTTCGATCTCTTCAAACAATGCGCAGGCTTCATCCTGCATCGGTTGTAGCCTCTAGGTGAATTCCATTACTCTTCCCTGGATGACAATAATGTGCTGTTGGGCCGCACACTGTTCTTGCAATCTCTTCATTCTCTCAACTTCCGTGAGTGACTTAATCTACACTTGAACTGTCAGTTCTTGATGCTGTGCCTCATGTAGCCGCACTTCCAGTTTCCTAAGCTCTGGATCTTCCATGAGGCGTTCGTAGGTATGCACACTTCTGTTTCTCAGCTGCTTGCATTCTAAGGCGTTTTGATACTTTCGACTGCGCTCTTAGAGGCTTCCTCCCTCTGGTCATGCATTTCCTGTGGAGTGCTTGGTATTGTTTGGATTTCCAACTCCGCTACCCTTGTTTGAAGTTGCTGGATGGCCTCAATGAGCTTCATCACTTGAACCTCGACTACCTCATGTTCCTCCTGTGCCAAGCCTGGCACATAGCGAAGTGCTATGCTTACTAATTATTTGACTTAAGTTTTCTCTGCATGTAGCTGGTCCTTTTCCCAATGCATCTTCACTTTGTTTTCCTCGAGCATCACCCAAAAATCATCTTTCTCATTTTCATACGCAGTTACACAGTACCGCACAACTCATAGTTTCTCTAAGACTTCCTCTTTCTCTTTCTTCATGGCTTCTATTGATCCATATTTTATGAGAAGAACGAAATGAATACAAATTATTAATAGGTTCTTAACACAAAATAACAAAGATACAATAAAACTTATTTTCTATTCAATAAGGAAATAAGCTGAAACTGTAAAGTGCAGTGGAAACAAGCTTGCTGGAATGGTGGCGTCTTATCTTTGAGAAGAGATGTGACGGATGCACTCATTCACAAGAAGATGATTAAAATGAGGCTTTGAAGGCATTTTTACAATAAATAAGAATGCAAAAAACCCTAGACATCCAAAAACATAACCCTAGGAGATGAAGCGCCAAAAGTCATGTGGGCCCCGTTTAGGTAAGTTAGTACATCAACTTCCCGGGGTCGTAACTTTTGCATACGATCTCCATTTTAGGAATATGATAGCCCGCTGGAAAGGTATTGTCAAGGATATTGATTTTGGGGGCTCAATCATTCCTTTGGAAATCATTGAGAAGCTCTATCCAGAAAAACCTTCATTTAGGCCCTCAAAATGGCCCCAGAAGTTAAAACTGCTAAAAATAGTAAATTGCCAAAATTGCCAGAAAATTGTTTTGAGCCAGTTAGAAAAGGTGGGTGGTCATCGATATCCACCTGTATCAATCCACCCTCCTTGTTATTGGATAAATCGGTAGGTGCAGACACTAACTGATCTCCCTAGATCCACCTAGATCTAGAACAAAACACACAAGAACATGACGCTTTCCTTAAGTTTTAAATATTGAATTTACTAACTAAAGAGGGATAGGTGACATACCATTTAAACGCCACTTCCTCTTGCCATCACCATCCTAGATCCGTTCCAACACTCATACAATGATGATCTTGCAAAAGAACGCAACGAACCAAAGTGATAGTAATAGCATAAACTCAATATAAACCTATGTATGTGATCAAGGAATCATACAATAAAACACAACAATATTTATAGGAAAGAATCATATTACTGTATCATATTAAATGTGAACGAGAGATTACAACCATGGCCTTGATGTTGTAAGGTCCCTTCCAACTATCCTTTGTTCCCCACACACTTTCACTCCGAGAATTTTGAGAGCATAGATATGATAATATTCACAATCTATCTTGACAAAATGGCTCATCTAGCCAAGCTAACAATATCCAAATCTCAATCCAATCCAAGCTAATCCCAAAAGTTAGTCTCATCCAAGACAACTTTCTCCATGAGAGCTCCTCTCCTTTTATAAGTTGAAGAGGATAAGGTGAGGATGTTAGAATGATCCCACCAAATCATGAAAGTGAGTAAGATCCAAACCATTCAGATGCCACCTCACCATGGAAGTTTCTCCTTCTAGAAGCATCGAGAAGATGCTCGTTTTTACCACGTATGAACATTCTCGCACCCTGCTTATAGAGCAACCTACGAACCTCTTGCAACCCAACTATGGTGCAGCCTATGAGAATCAGGCATTCTCGTACCCTAGCCATAGTGCAGCATGTGAAAATTATCTTTAATAGGGTTTTCATAAAGGAAAATGCAACTTCTTTTCTCAGGAAAAGTTCTTCTCCCTTCTTTCTTCAGGAACTCAAGCCACTGACCCCTCTGAAGACTACAGATAGGTTTACATCATTAACGGTCATAGGGATGATGAAAATAATGTGTAACAGAGAGCCCCCCAAAGTATGAAGTTAGATTAGATGATAACTGAAATACTTTGTCGAGTGTGTGTAGAGAACGAGGAACAACCGGTTGGAAACCTTCCAACAAACAAGAAAATACAGTACAATAATATATCATCACTGAGGTAGGCATTCCCATACTCATAATACAAATGAATCAAAGCATAAATGCCAACATGCGAAGATCCATGTCAAGTAAGACAGGTCATGGCCACCAAACATACACTATGGATCCATGCCAATATGACTCAAATATGAACATAGCCACCAAAAATACACTGTGGATCTATGTGTTAAAGACTCAAATTTGAACATAGCCACAAGACATACAATGTGGATCTATGCAACAGTACAAACTGAATATACTCTAACGCAACCTGAATCTGTTAGAAAAGATTCAGGGTCTTCATCTCCACCACTCTCTAGTATGAATATAACCATGTGAATACATGTGATGAAGTTGAACATGGTAGAAATCACTTGATTATTGGTCATTAGTGTATACCGTTAACAAGTGCAAGGGAAATCACCATTAATGTCAATGACTCCCAAGGTACACTAGTACAATCCAACGAATGTGAATTAATGAGCTGAAGTCGAACACTCGGTGGAATCTTCCGATCAGGGGTCAATGATGAAAACCCACTGTCGAAAGCGAGGAAACCTGCCATTGAGGCATGCAAGTTCCAAGGTACCAATTGGTTTCTAAGTCTAATTCCTGGATAATGAGTTGAAGTCGATAGGAAAAGACTCGTCACAGGAGGGCCTTAATGTATTCCCCATCAATGACATGAAACGGGTCAAAAAATTTGAGGTAGATCAGAGTAACAAGTGCTTTAGGACTGACTCAGGGATGGCCGACGCAATATAAGGCTTACAGACTGCAGAAATGGCCGACGCAATAGAAGGCTTTTCGGGTTGAACATTTATTTTGAACATATTGATGATACGACAACTGTCTTGGAAACACTGACTCAACAACAAGGATCACAGACCAATTTGTAATCTTATAAAGGAGTATGATCGGGAGACAAGCACATTTTCCAACCTAGACACAAAGCAAGTGAAAGGGTGTCATGTTCAAAAGAAACTCTTCCATGGAATACAGGTTTAGACATATTTCTTTCCCAATTTTTTCCCCCACCATTTCTGGCAAGTACCTCTTTATTTTTATGCAAGCTTGAGGAGGATAGCATATGCTTGTAATGTAAGCTCATCCTTTGGATGAGTCCCTCAGAGTATGTTTAACGAACCCTAGGAAGGAGTGGTTTGGTCCCACATGGGCCTTTCGATGTTTGTTTAACGAGTCCAAGGATAGATAACTCGGGGGTTTTTCATATTTTGAGAGTCTGAAAAACACTTAAAGAGAACTCTCCTAGTTCCTTTTTCATAAAGTAGTTTGATAGGACTGAAAAAGTGATAAACTATCGCCCACCAAACTTTTTCTTCAAATACTTTTACGAGCATGAAAAGAACAAGATCGCTCGACAATCTTTTCATGTTTAGAGAGTCTGAAAAGAGCTTAAAGGGAACTCTAGGGGGTTCCTTTTTCGTATAACCTTTACGAGTCCGAAAAAGTGATAAAAGTATACTCAGCTACATTCTCATTGATTTATGGGCACGAGAAAGAACAAAGACTAATATTGGTAACTTATTCTCATGTATTTACGAGCATGAGAAAGAACAAAGACTAAGCTGAGGATTGTTTTCATTTTTATGCAATCTTTTAAAACAAAACAAAACTATGCTTGGACATGGTTTCATTTTTACACAAGATTGAGCTAGAGGAAACTATGCTTGAGGTAAGTGGTTTCATTTTTACACAAGCTTGAACCATACAAAACTATGCTTGGACTTCCCAACGCATAACATAGGGATGGTTGGTACTTAGCCCCCAACTTAAGAAACTAGTGGCTCTAAAATCAACATGAAGTCCAGAGGTTGAGGCAAATGCCCCCCAAGCTTCATTTCATCCAATTGCAAAGGAGAATGAAATGAAGCTTCAAATACTAGACAAAGGGCTTGACTCAAATATATACGGGGGAAAACTATTGCATTTTTTTAACAAGCTTGACATAGAAACAAGAACTATGCTCGTAATCTCTGTTTTATTTTTTAATGAGGTTGTCACAGAGATGAAAAAACTATCCTCTTAAGTGGTTTCATTTTTTAACGAGCTTGAAATCAGAAAACTATGCTCAAATACATCTATTTCATTTTTTAACGAGGTTGCCTCAGAGACGCAAAAACTATCATCGAAGTCTCTCTTGATCATGGATTTCAAGAGGACAATTCTCCGGAAGGAAACCATGTCAAGGGACAAAACTCGGTCATGGCTTCCAAGAGGTCTTCACTAGAAGGAAGAAACACACTCTGGAAGGACACCATGTCGAGAGTCATGACAGGAGTAAAGAGACCAGGCTCTAACAACCCTATCAAAGAGATCACCATGTCAACTACTGGATATAAGTCTTCAGAAGTTGAAGCCATGGGCGACAACGCCACATAATTGACCTGTGGCAGGGGCGATACCATTTGCATATAAGAACCATGTAGGGAGGAAATCCAGTCGGGGTCAATGAATGAAAGTTGATCAACAGTCACAACTCATCCATCTTGAGGGAAAGATATCACACAAAAAAGAGTAGACACAATAACTTTCATGGCATAGACATAATCTCACCCAAGGAGTAAAGCGAAATCCAAGGGCTCTTGGACTACCATGACGTCAATAAAGATAGTTTTCCCTCCCAAAGTTATAGGAAACTAAGGAAGGGTGCCTAAAGGTTGACTAGTTCTTCTGTTAAAAGCTAACAGATTCTGTGTAACCGATACAAGCTGAGGAAAACCCAAAGTTTTCCAAGCAAAAGAGGAAAAAATAATAACGGACGCACCTTCATCTGTCAATCTCTGAGGAATATCTCGACCACAAACCTGTACTGTAATTTGGAAAGGAATGTGAGAGGGAAGATGAGGTCCAGTTAGCACACCCCAATCAAAATGGATGGCCTCATTACTTGGAGGGGGTTTCACGGGAGAAGGAGGAATACCCACCGACATGGTAGATTCTGTATCAACGATAAAAACATGGGCATTATCAGGTTTACTCTCTAGCGGGAGAGTAGGATCAACCGATGGAGAGATTAGATTGACCACTTGGGTTTCATTCTCCAAGGGGAGAATGGGGTCGACAGGTGGAAACAGATCGACCACTTGGGTTTCACTCTCTAACGGGAGAGTGGGATTGACCGAGGATGGGATCGGATCAACCACTTTGCTAAAACTCTCTAAAGGGAGAGTGGGATCGACCGAAGATGGGATTGGATCAACCACTTTTTCAATTGGTTCAATTAAATACGTGGTCAGATTGATGACATGATCAATTGGATTGACCGACGATGGGTCCAGATTGATCATTCCATCAACTACAGGGGGGTTGCGAGAAAACTTACGATAAGCAGCTGGAAGTTGAGGCTGTGAAATAGTCATGTTTTCCAGTAATTTCGAGGCTTTGTCCATATGAGGGAAAAGGTGAGTTAGATGACTCCCTTTGCATAACATACATGGGAACTTGAATATACTTTTCTTCTTCCCAACGGTATCGTGACTAGTTGACGGGAGGTCATCATCATGTTGTTCAGAGGCTGACGACATGGTTTGGTCAGGATGTGTAGACCATACTTCTATAACCTTGGGTAGACCAGGGAAATCCTTAAGAATATGGCTACCCTTACAAAGCCTGCAAGGGTACTTGGGCTTACGAGTTGTTTGGGTGATCTTGACATCATCAACACTCCCAACACGATTAACAGTAATTGTTTGTTTTCCAACATGTTTGACAATGGTTAGAAGTTTGGATCCTTGCTTATTTTTCTTCTTCTTATTATTTCGTTTCTTCTTCTTCTTATCCAGCAAGTTACTAGCTTGAGAACTTTCACTCGGCGAAGAAGATGAAATGGAAGAAGACCTTGCAAGTGAAGAAGGTGAAGAAGATCTTATTGGTGAAGACAATGAAGGATCAACATGAGGTTGTTGTTCTTGGGGGGAAGTGCTTATGACCGAAGCACTTATTGCATTCGAGATTACCTGAGTAGAAAACAACCATACTAGTAATCCAATTGTGAGACCCGGAAGGCTCAAAGTAGTGATGTGAGGAGGTCCAATGTTTCCATAAGAAGGAAAAACAAAAGGTTCCCCTGGAGTAGGGGTTCCTTCATTGGTCATTTTGGGAACTGATGCCATTAAAACAAAGATCCAACCTAGAGTCTGCTAGGGAAAACAAAAAACACATGCTAAAAATCTAGTAAGCAAACAAGCAAACAAAACCTTCTCACAATGAGCTCACTAGTTGGTGATGAAGTCCAACGTCATGGGAACAAAGTAAGAAGGGGTTGAGATAGAGTAGGTGGAAAAGTTACGTTGATGAACTGCTTAATGGACTTACACTCTGGTGCAATCTCCCACACATAATCATGGGTATACCCTCCAAGGAGCCCGAGTGAGTTTGTCCAACGTCGATTCCATGTATTGTGAAGACTTGCCCCTCCGCAGTCACCTTGTGTAAATACCCTAAAGAGATAGGCCACTAAGGTTACCAATCACTACAATGATGTCTGGGGAAAAAATTGACAGTCCGATTCACACGCAAGGGTAGTGTATCTATCCTGAACTCAACTTGAAAGGATTCCACTCATCATTGTGGGTATACCTCTCAAGTGACCCCCATAATACGCGCAACCTCTACACCAAGACCAACAAAGCAGGGTGAGTAACTCTGCCAGTCTCAATGCAACCTCGTGATTGACCCTTGTGTTAGAAGGGATTCCCAGGAAAAAATGTAATAAGTGGATTTAACCGCTCCCTAACTCAAGATTCTATGTTTGTTTGCAACTTTGGAAAGTTATCTTTCACATCTATTCCAAATCCCTACAACTAATCTAATGTAGGCTTGCTACCAGAAAGTATAAAAAATGTCTAATCAGTTTTTTATAAGCGCTTTACTTTATGGCCCCTGTTACTCAATAGGAAAATGGCATGAACAATATGTTGTTTTGACCGACTCGAAAGTTATGCAAAGAGATGAAGATGCAATCTTTTCATTTCGATGAAAGCTATGCTACGAGAAGGAAAAAACATTTATCATTCCCAGATTCACAATGTCCCAAAATCTTAAAATTAAAACTCATCAATATCAATATTCTCAAGAAATGAGCAAAACATACTGTACACTAATGCACGATTCATGCCCCCCCCAATCTAATTTTTTTTTTCATAATTTAAGATAAAAAAATGCCAAGAATCATGCAATTCTGCTACTTCAAATGCAAGGATGCCCCCAATCTAATATAAAGCAAGAAATTAATTTTTTTTGTTTAAAAATTTTCACTAAAAGCAATAATGAACTTTCTTAAAAACAAAGAAACCCAAACTAAAAGTTTTCTTTTAAAGCGAACTATTCAGAAGAAATTTGATTTTTCCCTAAACAATTCTAAAGAAAACACACGCGTTGTAATTGAAAGACACTCAAAGAAAGAGACTAATCCTTCAAAACCAAACAAAGAAAAGATGGCTAAAAGCAACTCAAAGAATGTCAAGCAGACTGTAAAAAGATCAATATAGGCTCCAAAATTTCAATCCAGCTGATCAAAGAAAAACTGGGCATCAAAAGATAGGACAACCTAATTCCAAACAAAAATTTCAAATGGGTTCACAGCCTAGCTATAGGGTGCAGTGCGAAAATCAGTGGATTTCACAGGCTGGACACAGGTAGGGTGCGAACATGTCGCACTGGATTACACAGTAGGGTGAAAAACTGAGGGGTTTTCGTAGGCTGTAGACTAGTACAGTGCGAGACTTCTTGAAATCAAAGAGAATTTGGAAAAGGACAAAAGAGTCTAAGTGAACTTTCAGATCTACAGAGTCTGGATGGATCTCCCACAGACTCAGAAACCAGAAAACAAGAAATCAAAGCAAGGGAAACTAGACTAACTAGGAAACAATCCATTCCCCAGTGGAGTCACCAATTTTGTTATTGGATAAATTGGTAGGTGCGGACACTAACTGATCTCCCTAGATCCACCTAGATCTAGAACAAAACACACCAGAACATGACGCTTTCCTTAAGTTTTAAATATTGAATTTACTAACTAAAGAGGGATAGGTGACATACCGTTTAAATGCTGCTTCCTCTCACCATCGCCATCCTAGCTCCGTTCCAACACTCATACAATGATGATCTTTCAAAAGAACGCAACCAACCAAAGTGATAGTAATATCATAAACTCAATATAAACCTATGTATGTGATCAGGGAATCATACAATAAAACACAACAAGCTTTATAGGAAAGAATCATATTACTGTATCATATTAAATGTGAATGAGAGATTACAACCATGGCCTTGATGTTGTAAGGTCCCTTCCAACTATCCTTCGTTCCCCACACACTTTCACTCCAAGAATTCTGAGAGCATGGATCTGATAATATTCACAATCTATCTTGACAAAATGGCTCATATAGCCAAGCTAACAATCTCCAAAGTTCAATCCAATCCAAGCTAATCCCAAAAGCTAATATCATCCAAGCAAAATTTCTCCATGAGAGCTCCTCTCCTTTTATAATCTGAAGAGGATAAGGTGAGGAGGTTAGGATGATCCCACCAAATCATGAAAGTGAGTAATATCCAAACCATTCGGATGCCACCTCACCATGGAAGTTTCTCCTTCTAGAAGCATCGAGAAGATGCTCGATTTTCCCACGTATGAGCATTCTCGCACCTTGCTGTGTGGAGAGGTCAGCTGTAGAGACCCTAGATGTGGCTGTGATATTTCACTTATTCTGAGAGCAAATCATGAAGAAGACAAAATTCCTTGTTTGAGAGATGACCTTCCTGCATTGCTTAGCAGAGATCAATGAAATAACACTAGGTCAGACTGCCTCGTGTATCCTGTACAATTTCCTATTCAAAGTAATAATAACACTACAAGGCCTAGACTCATATACATCATGATGTTTCCATAAATAAGGTTGGCCCAAAATAACATTACAAACTTAGAGAGGAGAAACACCACACAATACCTCGTATTTGAAGGGCTTGATGTCGTATGACAGTCGACACTGTTGGCTGACACGGAGATCGCTTCCTTGGTAGAGCCACCCAATGGTGTAGGGTTGTGGGTGCGACATTTTCGGCAGGGCCAACTACTTGATGACATCTACTGAGATGAGTTTCTTCTGGCTACTGCTATCAACAATGAAGTGTAGCGAGGTTCCTTTTACCCACATCTATGAATGGAAGAGGCGTTCTGCTTCTTCTGGCTCATCTGGTTCACCAGGTTGGAGGTTAGTGGTAGAAACGGTGGCACTGGGTTCTGTGTTAATGATCCATCTTCCCCTTTCTAGTTTTAGCTTAGATTCCGATCCCACATCTGATTTAGAGGCTTTCACATCAGCCACCAGTGATTGCTTTGAGCGACAGTCAACAGTGTTATTCCAAGGGCTCTTATGGAAGTCACACCACTTCTCGATATCTTTCTTTGTCTTTCTGGTGTCCTTCTTTTCTCGCGGATTGGATTGGTTGTCCTGATACTATCCATATTTTCTCTATGCTTTGTTCTGTGGGTTGGGGCCGCCCTTTCCTGGCTTTTGTTGTGTGGGGTTCCTAGGCCCAAATTTCCACGTCTTTTGTTTGAGATTCTGCTCAATTTTGACAGCATATCGGTAGGCCACGCCCAAGGATGAGATGTCCAGAAGTTCCATTTCGGTCTAGATGTATCTATGCATAGAACCATGATACTTGAGCACCAACTATCACTTTGAATCTTTGATACCCAACTTGGTGCGCAAGGTATGAAAGATATTTGTGAAATTTGGCACTGCTTGGTCTCTTTCTTGCCGTAGTGTGGTCCATTTGGTATAAAAGTCATCATAACTTCTAACATGGTATTATTGTTCCTTAATAACATCCTTGAAGGATTCCCAGGTGACCATGATTGTACATAATGAGGGTTTCTCTGTTTCCTTTTTCTCACAGAAAGTCTCCCACCAATCTTTGACATGGGGAACAGATTTGAGGAGCGCAAAAGTAATCTTTTCTCTATTCGAAAAGTTATGGAAAAAAAATACCCTTCTAGTAGATTTAACCACTTGTCTACTGCATATGCATCTATCTAACCTTAAAATATAGGAATATCAAAGTTTATTTGTACCTTGAAGGGGCCGATGCCTCTGCTCTAAGAAGATGCTGCGCTTATTGGTAGATGCCAAAGGATTTGCGCGAAACTATCCATCATCTCATTCCTTTGTTGCGTGAGGGATTCCTCAATAAATAGTTTGAAAGGATATCATGTCCCATAATATTTATTTTCTCCTACCATGAGAGGTCACTTGGGCGTGCGAGAGATTTTGTCCTCAAGAGAAACAAGATCGAGACCCAACTCTTTGTACTCCGACCTCGTTGGGGACATGCATTAAGACAACAAGGAGAAGACCGCTCTGATACCAATGATCCGGATTTTATGAGAAGAACGAAATGACTACATATTATTAACAGGTTCTTAACACAAAATAATAGAGATACAGTAAAACTGGTTTTCTATTCAATAAAGAAATAAGCTGAAACTGTAAAGTGCAGCGGAAACAAACTTGATGGAATGGTGGCAGCTTATCTTTGAGAAGAGATGTGACGGTTGCGATCATTCACAAGAAGATGATTACAATGAGGATCCCAAGGCCTTTTTAGAATAAATAGGAATGCCAAAAACCCTAGACATCCAAAAACCTAACCCTAGGAGATGAAGTCATTCATAGACATGGAATATTGCGTTCGACTGCGATTGCTTCAACATGTCATTCATAGACCATAAGGTTGAGAACCTCACGGCCAATGATTCCGACGGTTCAATCTCTAGGAAGGTGGCTCCTTCTGGCATTTTCCAAGTGACAAATGCAATCAACATGACTAGCGATCTGAAGTGGAACTTGTACCCTTGATCCTACGCTTCACAATAGTATTTCTCAAGTTCGTTGACGAGGTAACTCTGCCAATTCATCTGCATTCCCTCCACGCATTTTCCTGTGAGGTCCAACACAAAATATATGACCTGCATGGGGCGATTATTTCTTACAATATTTCCAGCTATGAGCTGGCAGAAGAGGCACACTGCACCATCCTAGATATAGGCTACCTTGTAGCCCCACTTTCCCTTCTCAACTTTTCCGTATTCCTCCTTAATGCGCTATGCCAAGGAGAAATTTGAGGTCTTCCCTAGGTAGAATTGCTAAGGTTCAGGTCCTTGTATGCTCAATCCTTTAATCTGGTGGATCAACGCTAGATCCACAATGATCCTCCTGCCGAGACATAGGTATCCACCATGATAGCATGACAAGAGGAGTTTAATGCAAGCGTTAACCTCCTGATGTCGGACAAAATGAGGGATCTTCATGACATTTAGTATTATGGACTGTCCCATCTCCTTAATCCAAGGCTGGGAGATTATGCGAGGCTTCTTCCCAGTCATTTTCATCAAATATCTATGGGGCATCAACATGGCATGGTTCTTTCTGTATCCAAGGTAAAAGTCACTATTCTTTAGTGCTGAGATCTGTCCCAACTGAGTTCCCACTATGGGTATTCCCTTCAGAATGTATAAGGTGATCAATGTGTACTCGAAGTCCCGTGGAATGCTGTCACAGTTAACCGCGCCATCCAAAGGTGGGATATAATCAGGTAAGATCGACGAGATTTGATTCACATTATCCAGATCGTCACAATGCTTACTTCACTTCTTGGTCACGGGGTTGGCACGTTTCAAACATCGTCCAGTCAAGGGGGAAGCCTGTAGTCCCCTGGCCGATGACGCCTGTACTCCTTCAAACATAGCTTTATCAACCATAAAATTCTTCAGAACCTATTTGAAAAAATTCTCTAGATTAGTGCGCTCGACCGACATTCTCACTGTTAACAAATAGGTCAGGGTAGGTGAACGAATAACGGGGTAGACAAATGGAAAATGATGTCTGATAGCACAACTTGACACACACAATCACTTCGCTGTTAGCTCAAATAATTACGGGTGGAAAAAAGTGGTCCCGAAGCAACGTTCAACGGGTTAAATAAGCGAGCATCGTAACAGATTCCTCCAACGTCTAGGGATGCTTCCATCAATGTGAATCTGTCCGTTATGGCGTGGTCTCAGCATCCCAAATGCAGTCTATTCTCCTATAAATGCATTTCCTAACCATTCCAGAGCGTCGTTCTAATGGTAGGTGCACCTCCAACGGTCATATAGCTTCGCCAGGGAGAAGTCCCATTCTACGTGGTTTTGTTGTTCCGACGAGGTTCAGAGCCTGTAAGCTTGCCTCCTGCGAAGTCTTCTTTGTAACTTCCTATAGCTTTTATAAATTGGCTTTCTTCTTATTGAGCTTCCTTGCCTTCTTTCCTGTGATTTGAGTCTCTCTAACTGTTTCTGGATTCCTCTTCCCATTATTATTCTTATATGCTCCTAGCGTAGTAGCTTCACGCTGCTGATGTGCTCTCAAAGGGTTCAAAGGTAATACCTCTTTTCTTATTAATTGCTAGGTGGATGTACTCCTTTATTGCATGGATAGGTCCTTCAAACCTTCTTTCACTCTTTCAACTTCGACAACAAATTCTCTTGCGTTCTGCTACTTCAACTTTACTTCTCGTTCTTCTATCAGTCGATCTATTTTTCTAGCTATGAAATCCCTTAGTTCTTGCTTTTTCTTTTCTATAGCTTCTTCCTCCACTTTCCTTCTGATCTGATCCTTCTCAATCCAAGTCTTTCCTAACAAAAGAGGGAAAGGGGCATTGTTCTCAACAAACCTAATAACTTCAAATTCCTCTTTTGTCGATGTTCCATGAATGATAACATGTAGATTAATAACTCTTCCACATATGGTTATCATCTTTCCTTTAACCAAGCCAATTCTTCCCAATGAAGGTATCACAGTAGGTCTCCCCAAAATTCCTGAAGTGATTTCTATCATAATATTCACTGGTGTTTCCTCATCCAAGATAGAGTCTATGTCGAAATATCCTATTCTTGTATCTATGCGTTGTTTTTCCTTCAAGATATTTGTTGGCCCTTGACCAAGTTTTAAGGATCCTTGGTCATGTTTGACCTACTTTTGGGACTTCGATAGGATGTCGAAGGTGGAGCGTAAGTTGAAGCAGAGATCGTGGGATCTCAGGCCCTTTTTAGGGATTTTTGGGTTTTGGGCTTATGTAACGGGTATGGGGATGTCGGCCCATGGGTTTACCCATGTTTAGGCCCTTTTTGTAATGCATAAATAGAAAGCTAAGAGATGTAGGAAGTAGTTCAATCTATGTGATTGAAGAGAGGCTAGACACTATGCTAATGCAACTTGTAAGTGCTTTGTGCATGCTATGTTGAGAACTTGCAGAGCTAAGTGCAAGTGATTGTAAGAGACTGTGAAGAGGCTTTGTTCTGTAACTCAGGAAAGGAGGATCTAGCGAAGTGCACACAGATCTGCTGTCCTCTGTGGAGTAATATATCATGGCTCTGTGCATGTAGAAGATTGATAGAAATAAATAAAGAAGAAGAGTTGGTGGATATATCCCCATGGTGGGGGTGAACCACGTATATCCCATGTTGTGGTTGCTTTGCGCTTTATGGTTGTTCACTTGTTTATGTGGTTACATGCTTAGTGCATTGATGTATGCTTATAAGAATCTAATATGGTAGATTAGCGCTAAATAATGTGAATGAATGCTAGATTTGATCTATTTTGGTATGCTTAGTGCTTGAATCTATTGGATCTATGTGAATACTATGCTGATATATTGTTAGGGTTTAGTTGCGCTGTAAACTAAGACTGAATATCAATGAACTATAGCTACTAAGTGCTCTGTTAAGGTGTTCCAATCACAGATCTGTGTCTCAGCTAAGGTTGCAGACATCTGAGTCCTGCAACCACCCCTGCCTCTACCTCGGGTGGGACTTGTTGGAGCCGGAAGTCACTCCTGGATTGCTTGCAGGAGCAGAGCCCGACGCCCATCAGTTTAATGTCACGATTTTTCTAAAGGGTGATCAAATGGAGGAAAACTCAGAACAATATCGTCTCAACTCAGAAACTAGGCCAGGCATGCATGAACGAGTGAGGTCTTGATAAACTTCAAACAATGAGTTGTAATAAAGGGTGAGTAGGGGGAAGACTTGCATTAGAAGAGTGCGAAGTTCTATCAAAAACATCCGGTTTATAACAGACTGGAGAAGAAAGCATCCAACGCAAAATCCTTTTACATTAGACACAGAAGACCAGAGATCACAACAATGTCACAACAAATCCTTTATCATAACAAGATTGTTCAGTCCACGCGAATCCTTCGACTCTGGACTCCCTGGCATGAGATGGAACATAGATGGAAAAAGAAAACTGTTTGTCATAAACCAAGAAATCTCAGACACAGAGGCATGACCGGGAAACTGGAATATTTTCTGAAAACTTTACAGTCGGGAGCTTACCTCTACCATCGATAGATACAAAAAATGGCGAAAACGCATTCATATACTCAAAACTAACAACAACAACAAAATTGAGACGTAGCATTGAAATCTTTGCGTCTGCATGGCTTCTGACACTTTGTAGCTGAAATCTTTGAATGGCCGTGCAACTTATGGCAGACACGATCGATCTTCTGACAGTTTCATCGGCGAATCGACGTGCCTTTGATTCATTGCCGGACCTTCCCATTATGGTGGAGACGATGTCTAACCACCACCAACCGCTTCAATAACTGCATCCTTGGGATTGAGGATGATCTGGCCAACTTAGCATTTTGGGATATGGAATACCTCCTGCGCTGCCACCTGGAATAAGTGACTGGATTACAGAATAGGCGTGGAGGCCAGTGCGGAAGACGGGGCATGGGAACAGAGTGATGGGGCCAAAATAGCGGGGAGTGGAGTAAGAAGCGTCGAGGGAGCGAGAGGGGTTATAGGGGAAACACATGGAAAAAGGCGATAAGCGGAGGAGGCAGGAGAGTAGGTGTGATGGACACATTTTAGTGGGAGGCTGATGTGGAGGAGATGGGACACGTGGCAAGTAACGAGTGGATGATGAGAAGGAGGGAGGACCATGCAAACCAACGAGGGGAGGCGGATGGATGACACACGACAGCAGGGGAAAGGTGGAAAGGAAGATGACATGTCAGAAGAAGGGCCCATGCTGGCTAAACACAGAGCGACTGGGAAGGAAGGGGTTGTCCAGGCGTCGTTGATTCGGGCGTTGTAATCTCAGCCATCAGAGGCTGCTTGCTCGATTCCGGACCCCTCCCCCTTCGCTTAAAGGTAGAAAGGCAGGGGGGGTCCAGAATGGTCTTTATCATCGTTGATCCGGGCGCGCTGATCTGGACCGTTGGAGAGGTGCGCCCGCGATTCCGGACCCCCCCCCGCTTAAAGATAGAAAGGCAGGGGGGGTCTAGAATTCAATACGCATCGTTGATCCGTGCGCATGAATCACGGCCGCTCGAACTTGCACATTGCTTACTGCCGGTGCATTATCACCCAAAACTTAGGACAAGTGGGTTTTTGACCCAATCTTTGCAATCTAACCCCCCTTACAAGAAATATCGCTAACATTTGGCTCCATGGGGGATAGAGTCGTCCCTGTGATGCTCTAAGAACTTTTTTGCAGATTCAGTGCCGTTGCTGTTGGGCTATTGAGTCATTTATTAGTCTGGAAAAACAAAAAACAGAAATAGTATTTACAAAACAAACAAAAAGAGTTGACTGCGGCTCATAGAAAACATTTTTTTAAGAAATGCCCATTTACTGGGCCACCAAAAACTTCATTTCCTTCCAGATCCTGCAACCTGTAAGTGTTGTTTGAAAATACTTCAAGGATCTTGAAAGGCCCGAACCAGAGGGCATCAAATTTACTGTGTTTTCCCTTTTCTTGCCTGGGTGCATCCCACTTGAGTACCAGGTCACCCTGGTTGAATTCTTTCTTTCTGTTCTTCCTGTCAAAGACCTGCTTGATCTTCTACTGATGATTGTAGGCTCTGTCCATGACCTGTTCTCTGATCTGCTGCACTTCCACCATCTGATGGATCCTTCTGAGCACGTGGTTAGGTTCTCCTTCAAAGTTATGGAGGAGATTTGCCACAGGTAAGGCAAGCTGAGTGGGGAAAACGACCTCTATTCCATAAATAAGTTGGAAAGGTGAGACACCCAGGGATTTCTTTGTTGTCACCCAATCAGCCCAAAGAGAAAATTTGAGTTTCGAGTCCCAGGCCATTTTATTGTCCTCCAATAGCTTCTTAATGAGCTTGATTAGGCTTTTATTGGAGGACTCTGCCAGTCTGTTTCCTTGAGGATAGTAGGGAGTGGAGTGAATCAGTGCAATCTGGAACTGTTCACAGAAATTGACCAGAGGCTCAGAGCGAAAGGGAGAGGCATTATCAGTGATGATTCTACTGGGGCAACCAAATCTGGATATAATATCTTCCAGGAAGCTGATGATCACTTTGTGAGAAGTGCTTCTGGTAGGGACAACTTCTATCCATTTGGTGAAGTAGTCGGTTGCAGTCAGAATCCATCTGTGCTGGCCACTTGAGGGAGGATGAATTTCTCCGATGAAGTCCAATCCCCACTGCTGAAAGGGTGCTGAGACAACTACAGGCTTTAATGGCATAGATTTGAGCTGCTTCTTTCCTGAGAACTTCTGGCATTTGATGCAAGCTCTAATTTCTCTGCAGACATCAGGAAATAAGGTGGGCCAGTAATACCCAGCTCGGAGGATCTTGTGAGCTGTGGTCTTCAAAAAATGATGACCTCCACAGAGACCGCTATGGAAGTCGAATATAACCTTATGGGCCTACTGTGGGTCCAGGCACCTCAGTAATACCCCCAGGGGGTCTTTCCAATACAAGGTTTGGTCAATGAGGCAATTCCTGACCGCTTTGAGATTTAAGGCTCTGGCTTTACTTTTCCCCAATCCATCAGGAGGCTTTAATTCTTTCATAAAGTATAAGATATCCTTGTACCAGGGGCATGCTACTAATGGTATGATGGTCTGAGAATCCTTGTCGGATGACTCAGCCTGTTCGTTGATGAAGTTAATTCCCAAGGATTTACAGTTGGATTCAGCCAGCAGCTTGGCCAAACCCTCCCCCTTTATCAGCTTGGTGGGCTTAATCTCCAGATCGAACTCCAGGATCTTGGCAATCCATTTACCTCTCCTCCCATCTATGTCAGGCTGTATAAGAATGTCCTTCACAGAGGTTGAAGGAACATACGCAACGATCTTTGAATGCAATACATAGACTCTGAAAGATTTGAGAGATTTCACCAAGGCATAGGCCTGCTTCTCCATGATCTCGTATCGAAGTTCTTCATCTCTTAGCACCTTGCTAAAAAAAGCAATAGGCTGTTCTTGCCCTTTATCATTTTTCTGCAACAAAACTGCCGCTACTGTATCACAGGAAGCAAAAGAAAATATCAGAAAGTCTTTGGAATAATCGGGACTGATTAGCACAGGTGCTTCAGTCAATGCCTTCTTTATTTGGACAAAAGACTCTCTGGGTTAAGAAGTCCATTTTACTTCATGGCCCTTCCTGAGCATGGCCGTAATATGTTTCACCAACTCAACAAAATTTGAAACAAACCTCCTCAGGAAATTAATCCTTCCCAAAAATGCTTGAACCTCTTTCTTAGATCTGGGAAGTAACAGGGCCTGAATCGCTTCTACCCTATCAGGATCGATCCTTACTCCCTCTGCTGACACTATATGACCTAACAACTTCCCTTCTTGCATAGCAAATAATGATTTATTGGGATTCAGGGAAAGGCCAAACTTCCGACACTTCTGGAAAACCTTCTTTAAGTGGTAGCGATGCTTTTTATCAGTCTTGGAAAAGACCATTATGTCATCTAGGTAAATCACCAAAAAATTATCTTTTTCTCCAATGAAGGCTATGTCCATGGCTCGCTGAAATGTCGCTCCTACATTCATCAATCCGAAAGGCATTTTGGCATACATGAATGTGCCCCAAGGAGTAGTGAAGGCTGTTTTTTCCATGTCCTCAAGCATGACTGATATCTGATTGTAGCCAGAGAAACCATCAATCATGGATATTCTGGAAGCACTGGTGACCTTCTGCAATATGTGCTCCATGTTAGGCAGGGGATAATTATCTTTCCTCGAGCTCCTGTTCAGGTTTCTGAAATCAACACAGAGTCTGATTTCACCACTTTTCTTTCTTACTGGGACCAAATTAGCCACCCAGTCAGAATATCTCAAGGGGACAATGATCTGGGCATCCAACAGCTTCTTCACCTCTCTCTCCATGAAAAGTAACAACATGGGGTTTATCTGTCTCAGCTTCTGCTTGAATGGTCTAGCCTCTTCTTTTAGTGGGATCTTGTGCTCAATGACTGATGTGTCGTATGTCTTGAGATCTTCGTAGGTCCATGCAAACACATCAAAAAAATCCCTCAGAAACATAGTATATTCAACCCTCTGCTCCTCGGTCAAACTTCTTGACAACTTGACAAACTTGGGCTTCTCTGGTGTGCCTATGTTGCACTCAGTTGTGTCAGTGTCATCACCTGAAATTATGCCCCTCACTGTGACATCATTCCCATCAAACAACCTTTCTAATGGGATTAGTCCTTTCGGTATATGGTTGCTTGGTAGCTGTATAATCTGGTGGTCAACAATTTTATTCGAAAACTCCCTAGGGTGACGGTCACCTTCCTCGCCAGGATCTTCATCTATGTGTGACATAGAAAAGTCATCAATGGATCGGAGGAATTTCTCGATCTCCGGATCATCTTCAAATACCTTCCAATGTTTTACATTGTCCGGTACAGAGGGTCTGTATATTATTTCCACCTCAGATCTGACAGCGGGCAGCGCAGGAACTTCGAACAAACTAGATGAGAAAGATAGAAAATCGGATGGAGCATTTTATTCTCTTGGAATGAAAGAGATGTTGAAAGCCAAGAAGAAACTGTCAATTAGATCCCATACCTCGTTCCTGTAATTCTTGAGATGAGGGTGCTTGGTCTGATAAATGTTTTTGACCTGCTGGACAATCAGTTCTGCATCCCCAAACACAACTATCTCCCTTATTTCCATTTCTTTTGTAGCTCTTAATCCCAGAACCAGAGCTTCATACTCTGCCACATTGTTGGTAACTTCGAATTCCAGCTTGTATGACATGGATATGGTCTCTCGACAGGGGGACACAAATACTACCCCGACACCTGCACCTATACTGGAAGAAGCAACATCAAAGAACATCTTCCAAACAGAGGTGGTTGGAGGAGGCATCTCCTGATTGAGAATGGACTGCTTTCTAATATGCAACGGGGGCTCAAGAGTCTCAGTGAGCTGCAGTAGACTGGAGCCTAAATCAGTGTCCAAGGCATAGATGGATGATTAGTGGGGTTTGCTTCATCACTGACTATATATGCTAGTTGGGCTTCTCTGTACAATCTCCTATGCTCCCCTCCTATGTGAGATCCATCTGTAACGTCCCTCCAAGTCTCTTAATCCAAGATCTTGACAACAACATGCCAAACTTGGGAGGAACATCAACTACCACAATATCCATGACCATTCTCTTCATGGGTAGCTGAAACAAAGAAACTACCAGGTCCTTGATGAATCCCAAACATTGTACCCTCCTGGAGTCAAAAGAATAGAGGTCATCATAGGCTCTCGTGACTTCTAATCCTAGCTCTTTCATGAAGGATTTGGGCATGAGGTTGTGGGAGGCCCCTGAATCCATTAAGCAATTGTGCAACACTTTGTCATGTATGTTCAGGGAGGTGTAGAAAGGAGGGGATGAGTCATCTCTGTCTTCTACCATGGGGCCTAGGACAACTGGTGGATTTTCATCTTGGACGTTTATGAAGTCTGTAGAGGGGCCCGAGGCTTCAGATTTTAAAAGGTCAGAGAAACGCTTTTTGAATTCATCGTGTTTGATAAGCTCAGTGAGGGGCACAGGGATTCTGATCTTTTGGATCTCATGCTCGAAATTAAAGGAAGATGTAATCTTTGGAATTTCTCTAATTTCAGGAACATGATTTTGGACAATGGGAGAGAGGGGTTGGGCCTTCTTACCTCTACGACTGTCTGCTACTTCATTAGTAGGATTCTCTGCTCTAGTGGAATGCTCCAGAACATTAGGTACTGCTGCTTTTTTGTCAGATCTCAGGTTATACCTGCCTCGACCACCACTAGCTTTGTCTCCCTTGCTCAATTCATTTAGCTGACCATCCATGAGAGACTCCTCATAAGCAGTCTGAGTGAGATGAGGGAAAGGAGGAGTGACCTCTAAAGAGTGGATTTTAGGCTCAGGCTCATCTGTTTCCCCTTCTTGTTCCTCAACCACAAAATTGTTCTGGAAGGGAGCCTGAATTCTCTGGTCTTCACTGTCTCTTCCCTTCTCTCTGTGTATAGTTGGAGGAGAAAAATTATTTGGCCTTTTGAAACCTCCTCTGTTCTCAGTGCTCTGAGGGATTTTGTATGCTTGCCTCCTCTCCACCTTCAGTCTGTCCATCTCTTCTTTCAGAAAGTTCATCACCTGGGTCAGCTCATTTACTTGAGGGTGGGGCAGAGATGGGCCAGAAGTTGAGGCTTCTAATTTTCCTTTTCTTCTGTCTGCGTCAGCCTTGTTCCTCAGTCTGTCAGATAACAATATGTTGGATTCTACTTCTATAGCTGCATATTGCATCTGAGATAAGGAGGTAGATCTCCTTTCTCTCAACAACAGGCAGAAATCAAGATCAAATGCAACAGTGTATGAAATCTGAGCAGAAGCTTCAGAGGGCTTTACCTCTGCAGGAATCTTGTTATACATTTTATTGAATCTTTTGGAGAAGTCAGAGACAAACTCTCCTTCCATCTTCTTCAGAGACCCAAACTCTATGATGTAATACATATAATCCTTCCTATCTCCCCACTGTCTCAAGAAAACATTATCCAGGGCTTCAATTCCAGCAATAGATCCAGGGGCCAGTCCCTTGAACCACTTCCTAACCTCACCATCCAAGCTCTGAATAAAGACTCTCATCTAGACATATTCATTTCAATGTTCAGATTGTCTGCATAACTGTAGAAAACAACCAGGTGCTCTTATGCAGTTATGTCCCCTTCCCCGGTGAACTTGGGCATGTACTTCAAGTAGTCTCCAACAGGGAGAGGATTCATGGGATGAGGTAATATTAAGGGAGAATATCTAGCAACGACTATGGCATCCATTCTAGTTGGAGGGGGTTTAGCACCAGCCATAGGAATATTAGGTAGAGGAGAACTAGGAGGAGAAGGAGTATGGACGGGAGATGTCGGAAAAGATCTTCTTGGAGGAGACAACAGAGAAAACAGAGATAAATCTAAGGGACCTGAATGTGTAGATGCTTCTCTCCGTGCAGTAGTATCAATAAGAGGAGGGGTGGTGAAACCTTCAGAGGTTTGAGGTCTGTGTTGAGGCACAAATTCTAGGGAGGGGGGAGTGACAAGGGTCTCTCCTTCTGATACCGGACCAGGAGGAGAAAACTCAACAAGAACACTCCCGAAATTCAGAAAACGGGAAACCTTAGAGGAAGGACGACTAGGAAGCTGAGAATAAGAAAATGGAGTTCTCTCAGAAGGGGAAGGTGTATTACCTGTTTCGACGATGGAAACTTCTTTTGCAGAGCTCTTTCCCTTCTTGCGCACTGCTTCCGAGTCCGCTTCTGGTGTAGCTAAAGGCAAGTGTGGATTAGACCTCGTGTGTCTGCCTCTCGAAGCCACAATTGATAGAGCATGTTCTCCCCAGCGGAGTCGTCACAATGGAGTCGCCAGGTGCACAGTAGCAATCTTCAAGTTCTGATATCTGATGCACCTTCAGAATCAGTTGATCTTTGTCGTTCAAATCCGGGGAAAATATTCAACTTCGTCCCCGGCAACGACGCCAGAAATGTTGGAGCCGGAAGTCACTCCTGGATTGCTTGCAGGAGCAGAGCCCGACGCCCATCAGTTTAATGTCATGATTTGTTTAAAGGGTGATCAAATGGAGGAAAAATCAGAAAAATATCGTCTCAACTCAGAAACTAGGCCAGACATGCATAAACGAGTGAGGTCTTAATAAACTCCAAACAATGAGTTGTAATAAAGGGTGAGTAGGGGGAAGACTTGCATTAGAAGAGTGCGAAGGTCTATCACAAATATCCGGTTTATAATAGACTGGAGAAGAAAGCTTCCAATGCAAAATCCTTTTAAATCAGACACAGAAGACCAGAGATCACAACAATGTCACAACAAATCCTTTATCATAACAAGATTGTCCAGTCCACGCGAATCCTTCGACTATGGACTCCCTGGCATGAGATGGAACATAGATGGAAAAAGAAAACTGTTTGTCATAAACCAAGAAATCTCAGACACAGAGACATAACCAGGAAACCATAATATTTGCTGAAAAATTTATAGCCGATAGCTTATCTCTACCATCGATAGATACAAAAAATTGCAAAAACGCCTTCATATACTCAAAACTAACAACAACAGCAAAATCGAGACGTAGCATTGAAAGCTTTGCGTCTGCATGGCTTCTGACACTTTGCAGCCGAAATCTTTGAATGGCCGTGCAACTTAGGGCAGACGCAATTGATCTTCTGACATTTTCATCGGTGAATCGACGTGACTTTGATTCATTGCCGGACCTTCCCATTATGGCGGAGACGATGTCTAACCACCACCAACCGCTTCAATAACTTCATCCTTGGGATTGAGGACGATCTGGCCAACTCATCATTTTGGGATATGGAAGACCTCCTGTGCTACCACCTGGAATAACTGACTGGCTTACGGAATAGGCGTGGAGGCCAGTGCGGAATACGGAGCACGGGAGTGGAGTGATGGGGCCAAAACAGCGGGGAGTGGAGTAAGAAGCGTCGAGGGAGCGAGAGGGGTTATAGGGGAAACACATGGAAAAAGGAAATAAGCGGAGGAGGCAGGAGAGTAGGTTTGATGGACACATTTTAGTGGGAGGCTGACGTGGAGAAGATGGGCCACGTGGAAAGTAACGAGTGGATGATGAGAAGGAGGGAGGACCACGCAGACCAACGAGGGGAGGCAGATGGATGACACACGGCAGCAGGGGAAAGGTGGAAAGGAAGATGACATGACGGGAGAAGGGCCCATGCTGGCTAAACATAGAGCGACTGGGAAGGACGGGGTTGTCCAGGCACCGTTGATCCGGGCGCTGTAATCTCAGCCGTCAGAAGCTGCTCGCTCGATTCCGGACCCCTCCCCTCCACTTAAAGGTAGAAAGGCAGGGGGTGTCCAGAATGGTATTTATCGCCGTTGATCCGGGTGCACTGATCTGGACCGTTGGAGAGGTGCGCCCGCGATT
>ML783486.1:127122-168815 GCA_009831015.1 Picea engelmannii | reverse complement strand
CACGGTCACTCGAACTTTGACATTGCTTACTGCAGGCGCATTATCACCCAAAACTTAAGACAAGTGGGTTTTTGACCCAATCTTTGCAATCTAACCCCCCTTACAAGAAATATCGCTAACAGGACTTCATTTACTTCGTAGGTGTTGCTGAAAGGGCCGATAGTTAGGGTTTTGTTGGTGCATTGTTGTAAGCATTGAAACCTGGGTTTTCCCCCATTCCAACAAATGGTTCCGTTGCCGAGACCTGAAACTGTGATTTCTGGGAACTAAAGGAGAGAAAGCTCTGTGCGTAGATTTGTTGCCCTAGTGCATAGTATTCTACTTGAGCTATGAAGTTCTGTGCCAAGAAGAAAAGTCAGATATGAAGAAAAGAGGTAAGACCTCAAAGCTTTGTGCTCTGATAAAAGTAAAGTAAGAAGTTTTGGTTAAAGAGGTATGATGTTAAAGCTTTGTGCTCTGATAAAGGTAAGAACCATGAAAGGTTTTGATTGAAAAGGTAAGATAAGTGGAGATTTTTGTTTCAAAAGTATGGATCTAGGTATGTTTGATAAATTTTGTCCTAGCTTGAAAAGTAGGGCACAACTAGATGAAATAAGGTTTGATATGAGTAGATCTGACAAAAATAGTGAAAGATATGTTATTCCTATGCATAGAAAGAATGTTTGGACTAACAAATTGATGCATGACCCTAGAAATAATTTTTTGTAGGTTAGCTACCATGATCCTAGTGCACAGTACAGGAAAGGCTGGGGATCATTTCAAAGAAAAAGAAGACTAACCCTTTGTTACAGTTGCAAAAGACCGGGAGATCTTGCTAAGGAATGCCCTGATAGAAGACCTAGTTGTCTTTGTTGTAAAGCCATGGATCATGAAGTTTTAGATTTCCCTATAATGATTGCTAAGCTCAAAAGAATGAATATGAGACAAGAAAACCCTAAGGGAGGTCAAGAAACTGAGACCATGGAAGAACCCCAAAAAGAATCAGAGAATGTATTACTACAAATGAAAGAAACCCTAAATGATCACAGAAATATCAACTTATCAGATATCTTCCAAGAAAAAGAATGCATAGAAGAAAGAATAGGAGACATCGACATTGACTATGTTTTGGATGAAGAAACAAAGGTAAATATCATGTCATAAAGAACTTGGGAAACTTTAGGAAAGCCTGCTATGATTCCTTCATTGGGAGGAATAGGATTATTTAGAGGAAAGCGAATAACCCTATGTGGAAGACTTACACAGTAATCTATGAGTGGTCATGGAACCTCGACAGAGGAAGATTTTGAGATTGTTAAATTTATTGAGAAAAATGCCCCATTTGCTATATTACTAGGAAAACCTTGGATTGAAACGGATCAGGCCAAAAGGAAAGAAGAAGAAGTCTTAGAGCAGAAGAAGCAAGAATTAAAATATTTTATGACTAGGAAGATAACACACTTCATTGAAGAACAAGAGAACATATCGAAGCTACTTAGAACCAGAAACTTGGATGTCGAAGTTGAAAGAACACAAGCAGACTCACAGACAAGTAGGATACCTAACCCAGATAGAGAAGATGTATTACTCTCTAACCCTATGAAAGAATCTCAACAACACAAAGTTAGTATGCCAAAAGGAGATAAGAATCAGAATGGAAAGAGGAATATTGAGACAAAGATCACCGGGAAGAAGGCTAGAAATCTCAGTAAGAAGAGAGAAAAGATAGAAAGGTTAAAGAAGGTTCCAGAGGGGACCTCGCAGAAGGAAGGTTTTCAAGACTAGAACTTCGCCGAGATATCAGAACAACGCAACATGGCACTTTGCCATGGAAAAGTGATATATCCGTTGAAAGCATTATAACCGTTAGTCCGATGACCCGAATGGTTAGAACAACAGTAATAGCCCAAATACTCGCTATAAGACCATTGGGACAACGCCGCAATGGAAAAAATCGCATTGATGAAGAACTCTCATCCATTTGAGAGATTCATTACATCGTGCCTACTTAGTCCATCGACTGTTGCATCGAGAAAACTTTTGTGAATTGTATCCAAGCCAACTCATTGCTACCACATTGTGTTTATTGAGATTGACACCTGTTCCACTGCATTGCACACTCATTCATCCACCCGAGTTATCTGATATAAGAATGTATGTCAGACGAGCTCAACGCCATAGATAAATCCATCAAAGAAGTTCTCATCGATCTCATGGCCGAAAAAGTAATGTCCGCAGATATTCAAGCGTCATCAACGAGAGGAGTGCAAGCCTCTCTGTTGACTACTAGCAGATCCAGACCATCCCGAATGACAGTAGGGAAGAGAACCAAGAACCGATATGACTTGGAAAATGCAAAGCTAATCCCGACCATCCTACCCAACTACTTCCCGCCTTTGGCTGGCACGGTGAGTCGTGACAGTGTCCCGAGAGACTTTGATTATACCTTGGTTACTGCGTACCTCCCGAAGGGGATACGTGCAGTTATAACACAGCAGGATAAGATCGTGACGTTGAAGTTCAATGACTTCAACCTAAGAGACTACAAGAACCATAGTATGCTCACTCCTTACAAATACTTGACCAGGACGAAGGGGAAGAACTTGAAAATAATCCCCCAACATGGAATATGAACCTCACACAATCCACCCTCTTGAATGTAATGAATATTCCACTCTTTGGAAGGCACCAGGAGATTAACGCATGTGTTAAGATCCTGCTCTCATGTTACCATGGCGGCTACCTATGGAAGACCGATGCATCATAGTCAATCCGACGCTAATCCATAGGATCACCAGATTGAGCATGCAGGGACTCGACCTGCAGGACTTCTACCCAGTGAAGGCTATAGATCGCACATTGGCATTGAATATCAAAGACACATATGGCGATGTAGAAAAGGGAACACAAGGCTACAGAATATCTTCCATCTAGAATGACGCAGTGCGCCTAGCCTGACAGCTGATCGTAGGAAAGCTCATAAGAAGTAACTTACCTACACAGGTCACAAGATTCATTGTTAACCTCGCCAGGAAATGTGTAGGAGGACTCCAGATGAACTAGGTGAAGTACTTGGTCAAACAACTAGAATTAGACTTCCGTGAAGCTCAAGATCATGGCTATGAGTTCCATTTTAGCTGGCTCCTAATCCTCATCACATTTACCACTTGGGAGATGCCAGAAGGTGCGACCTTCTGAACATTGAGCCGTTCGAGATGCTCACTGCAAAGTTCACCACACTCTGGTAGTCAAGCGATATGGGAAAATAGTGGCAGTCGAACGTGGTCTTTCATACATATTATCTCCAACTGAAGAGGGCTATTGAAGATGTCCCTCACATGATTCCAAACACCCTGCATTGGTTCCGATCCCTCATGAAGTTTCGCGCAGATCGACACTTCATTTATATCACTGCGCACGTAGATGAGCATAAAGAAGAAATTCAGTCATACTACAAGATCACAGAGGAGGACCTCGAAGAGATAACCAAGGACTGGTCTGTAGAGCTCCTCATCCCCACTGACCCTATAGAAATGTCAGACCTTGAACTAATCAGAAACCTTGAGACCACTCATGAAGTAAAGGATACTCCTAGACCCAGAAGAAGGAAGAAGATTGAAGAGGTCCAAAACTTGAGCAACGCATTAGAAGAAACTTCTTCAATATCACCTGGCCGAGGGGGTGATGATGAAGTATATCAAAAAGAGACCCACGAAAAAGAATATCAACAGAAGCAGGGTGAAGTAACACCACCTAGGGATCCTATTGATGAGGTTGATCCCTTGAAGAAAATGAAGGTTTCCCCCACAAAACCCACTTCTCGAAAGAAATCCAGAGCCACCTTGACTAAGATGCAGACTGTGTTCATTGTAGATGACTTCAACTTCATCATCAAAGCTGTAGCAGATGCCTTGCAGGAATTCTTGCAGAAACATGAATCCAAGCAGAAGGATATGTACGACAGGATTGAGGTTGAGCTCAGAGGGGTACAACAATCCCTTCAATCCAACCACACAATATCCACTGCGCCCCCGCCATCAGGAGAACCAGATTTGGGAGATGATCTTGCCCAAATCCACAGACTAGCTAATGTGACCGAAGCTCACCTTCGTTGAGAAAAAGATGAGAAAGGCCGGGCCATAGTGGTCCTGAAACAAGCCCAAGAAGAAATGGTAGAGCAACACTGAGTCGCACAAAAGGAGAAGGATGAACTTCAAGCCAAGTTTGAAGAAGAGAGGGTGCATGTCAAGAAAGAAAAAGAGTAGTTGCTCGCAGAACAACTTGGAGTCAAAGAAGCAGTCGATAGAGCACTTCTCTCTATGATGGGATTAGAGCCAAAGGTATAATACCGAGTGGAGTATCAAGTAGTGCAACTCGCGGAAGCTATCTAACAACTTCAACAAAGAATAACAGACTTAGAGCTACAAACAGTGCCCAACACTCCGTCGGATGTATGAGATCAAAGAGAAGCAACTGCTCAAAGCGCAATTGAGAGAATCAAGGCCCTCGCCATGTAATGTAAACAACTAAGTGATCGTAGTGCCTAGAATTATGAGCAACTCACTGAGGATCTTGAACTGAAGGCACTGGAGTCACAACTCTAGGAGGAAAAGAAGCAAGCAAAAACAATACAGGCATAGTTAAAACCCCTGTCAGCCATTGAGAGGATGAAGCGATCCCAAGAACAACGCACTTCTCAATAGCAGGTCCACACCATTCAGAGAAAATTCATGGAAGTGACTTAGAGGCTCCAACCAACACAGGATGAGGCTTGCCAACTATTTACAGAGATTGAAGGACGAGGAGCAGAACTGGAGCAAGTCGTCATTGCAGTTGAACAATGTTTAGAGGGACCTGTCAACGAAGCAGTAATCCAAGAGTTCCATGAACAAGAGTCTGTGGTGTAACAACAGGTCGAAGCAGCTCGATCCAAGCTCGAGGATTTTGAAGCAGAGCTACCCAGACTAGAGTGACTTGGGATGAGTCACATGTGAGTGTTGGGGGCCTGTTGGCCCTTGAACAAGTTTTGAGGATCCTTGGTCATTTTTGACCTACTTTTGGGACTTCGACAGGTTGTCGAAGGTGGAGCTCAAGTTGAAGTGGAGATCACAGGATCTCAGCCCCTTTTAGGGATTTTTGGGTTTTGGGCTTATGTAATGGGTATGGGGATGTCGACGCATGGGTTTACCCATGTTTATGCCCTTTTTGTAATGCATAAATAGAAAGCAAAGTGATGTAGGAAGTAGTTCTATCTATGTGATCGAAGAGAGGCTAGACACTGTGCTAAGTGCAACTTGTAAGTGCTTTGTATATTCTATGTTGAGAACTTGCAGAGCTAAGTGAAAGTGATTGTAAGAGACTGTGAAGAGGCTTTATGCTGTAACTCAAGAAATGAGGATCTATCGGAGTGTGTGCAGATCTCTTGTCCTCTGCGGAGTAAGATATCATGGCTCTATGCATGTATAAGATTGACAAAAATAAATAAAGAAGAAGAGTTGGTGGACGTAGCCCCAGGGTGGGGGTGAACCATGTATATCCCGTGTTGTGGTTGCTTTTCACTTTATGGTTGTTCTCTTGTTTATGTCGTTAAATGCTTAGTGCACTGATGTATGCTTAGAAGAATATAATATTGTAGCTTAGTGCTGAATATGTGAATGAATGATAGATCTGATCTATGTTGGTATGCTTAGTGCTTGAATCTATTGGATCTGTGTGAATACTATGCTGAACTATTGTTAGGGTTTAGTTGCGCTGTAAACTAAGAATGAATATCAATGAACTATAACTGCTAAGTTTTGTGTTAAGGTGTTACAATCACATATGTGTGTCCCAACTAAGGTTGCAGACATTTGAGTCCTGCAACCACCCCTGCCTCTACCTCAGGTGAGAATTTATCTGCTTCGCAGATGTTGCTGAAAGGGATGGTATTTAGGCTTTTGTTGGTGCACTATTGTAAGCGTTGAACCTTGGGTCTTCCCCCGTTCCAACAATATCTAATAAACTGGCATCTTTGTGATCATTCATTTCTTTTTTTAACTATACTAATGTAGTCTGAACTCCCTCGATCCTTTATCTTTCTAATCTTCTAACATGCTCTCATTCTCTTGACTTATGTTCATTTGTTCAACTTTAACAATCATCCTTGGGAAATCGTCAACTTCATGACCAACAATTTTACAACAAAGACAAATAGGACCTATACCAGGGAATTCCTTAGCAAGATGTCCTGGTCTTCTGTAGTTATAACATAGGGTTAATCCTCTCTTCCTCTTGTATGTTCCCCAACTACTCATGTACTATGCCCTAGGATCACAGTGTTGGAACTGCAATCTGCAAAAATTCTTTCTAGGTTCCTGCATCCACTTATTAGTCCAAAAGTTCATTCTATGCATAGGAATAACATATCTTTCTCTATTTATATCAATTTTATTTAGATCAACGTTTTCTTCTTACTGTGCCCTCGATTTCAGACTAGGACAAAATCTATCAAACATACCTATATTCATGCTTTCGAAACAAATTTTTTCACTTATATTACTCTTACCAAAGCACAAAGCTTTACCTCTTTTAAGATGTTACCTCTTTTCTTCAGATCGGGTTCCTTTCTTAGCACAAAGCTTCATAGGCCAAGTAGAATACTGCACACTACAACAACATATCTACACACACATATTCTATTTTCTTCAGTTCCCAACAATCACAGTTTTAGGTCGCGACAACATAACCATTTGTTGGCATAGGGGTAGACATAGGGTTCAATGCTCAACAAAACACCAACAAAACCCTAACTATCGGCCCTTTCGGAAACACCTGCAAAGCAGGTGAAGTCTCACCCAAGGTAGAGGCAGGGGGGTTACATGACTCAGGTGTCTGTAACCAAGCTGGGACACCGATTTGTGATTATAACACTTCTACAGAGTTCTTAGAAACAACATGCATCAACTTATTAGTCTTACTCACATCGCAGATCAAACCCTTAGTACATATCGACGCAATAACAATGACAACATATACGTCACACTTAGCATCATAAGTTATATCTAGTACATTCAATGTAGATAAAGCACTAAGCATTCATAGATCTATCTATCATACATAACAATCAATGCACTAAGCAGATCCACATCATAAACATCATAGCGCAAAGAAAACCATCAACACATTATATATGTGGTTCACCCCAGTGTGGGGCTATGTCCACCAACTACTTCTTCTTCTTTATTAGGCTTCAATCTCTTACATTTGTCTTCTCCTGTGCACTAAGCCACATAGCCAATCTTTGTAGCGAACAAGTGATATGCGCACTAAGCACCAGATCCATCTTCCCAAAATCAGGTCAAGGCACAAAGCCAACTTCTCTATTGGTCACATAGCCTTACATACGTGTTCCGTTGCACAAAGAAACTTAGAACTACTTGCCTCTTGCACTTAGACAATCACATTCCCCTCACTACACTAAATTATTTCTTATTTATACTTTTAAATTTACAAAAATTCCTAATCATGGGTAAACCCATGGGCCGACATCCCATAATCCATTACAAAACCCTAAGAACCCCATGCTGGGTCCACAAAGCCCACAAAACAAGTGAGATCCCACAATCTCAGCTCTGCCTGGGCACTTCTTCCTCGATCACTGCGTCAAAGTATGAAAAGTGGTCAAACCTAACCAATGTTTCCTCAAAACTTGGTCGAGGGCCAACAAGGGAATTTATATGAAATTTTACTAGATGCACACCTATTTACAATTAAAATTGTTGATGAATACTTCACGGACCTCGTGCAGTTTCTAAGTACAAGAATTGCCTCATCAAACATGACAGTTGTAGAGAAGAAACACTTAGTAGTTAAGGTAGAAAATTATCAGTTGATTGCAGAAAGTTTATACAAGTTGGGTGTCGATGGAATATTGAGACGATGTTTGTTGGAACACAAAAGGCCAACGATACTCACGGAAGTGCATGCAAGGATTATAGGAGGAATTTACTCAAGTAAGGCAACAACATAGAAAATTTTGTGCACATGGATCTAGTGGCCCACACTGCATAAATATGCTAAAGAGCATTGTCAGGCATGCAATGTTTTTCAAAGGGTAGGAAATCCATCCAAGAGGGATGAAATTCATTTAAATCCACATGTTACATTGCAATCATTTGAAAAATGGGCCATAGACTTTGTGGATCCAATCAATCCACAAGAAAGAAGATCAGGGGCACAATACATAATCACTACGATGAAGTATTTGACATGATGGGAAGAAGCAACACCAGTCATAGACTGCACCTCATAGACTGCTGCGTGATTTCTATTTGAGAATGTAGTCACATGATTTGGATGTCCGAACATATTCCTTAGTTATCAAGGAACACAATTCTTGAATAAGACAATTGCAACATTGACTAAGGAGTTTCAAATTCATCACCAGAAGAGTACCCTGTATCATCGTCCGACCAATGGGACAGTGGAAGCTTTCCATAAAATCCTGGAGAATTCCTTGACAAAGATCTATAACGCAGGTAGAGATGATTGGGACTTAATAGTTTCTATAGTTTTATGGGCATATAGGATGACAAGAAATAAGTTGACATGGAAGACACCTTTCAAGTTGGTCTATGGGAAAGAAGTAGTGATGCTAATGGAGTTTATTCTACCTAGCATACCCATTGCAACGATTATTGATGTTGCATAATCAGGTGTAGTGGAGGAGATATTGTCACAGTTGGTACAACTTGAGGAAGATTGGTTTGTCGCAGGCTTCCATCAACATGTTTAGAAGGAAAGAGAGAAGGAATGACACAATAGACACATTAAAGGGAAAAATGTTTCAACTGGGGGAATTAGTATTACTCTATGACAATAAGTTTATGTAGCATCTTGGAAAGTTCAAAATGAACTGGTTTGGGCCATACGCAATTAATCATGTGATAGAGGCAGGTGCCACACAGTTGGAAACCTTGAATGGAGAAGTCCTTGGAGGAGTGGTGAATGTGATTCAGTTGAAACTCTATAGAGACAATCAACCGTCTGCGTAGTAATCTGAGCTATGCTAGACCACATGTATCATAGTAACTATACTATAGTAGGGAGGTAAAACAAAAACAAAAAATAAAAAGTATAAAACAAAAGAAACCAAATAAAAAGTAGGAAAAATAACAAGAAATAGATTACAGAGTACCAAGGCATCATAAACCGCGAAGAATGAATGATTGCTGTGCTACCAAGATGAAACTGCACCAATTAAGTAAACAACCATGAAGCAAGAACAATTGTGCAACATGGTACTGAAAAGATAGATTAAATACATTAAAACATGGAAATGACGACTACAAAGTGGAAATGACCACTGTATAACCATAAATGGAAAAAGCCACTAGAAATTACGATAGATTGAAAGTACAAGGAATCCAATGATGGATTTGGTAATAAATAAATATTTAACTAAGCATTCATTAACCCTGTTGGTGGATTGGACAAGTGATTTAAGGTGAGAGGGGATAGGAATAGATGGAAAGGAGGCACAAAAGCAGTTGAGGGACGATAAGACTTAGTTATTGTTACTACGAAGCAAGCAACACAAGAGACTGAGGAGAATCTCATAGCTTTGAAAACACAAACCATGGAGGAAATATTGTGTAAAGAACCAGAAATGATGAAAGAGGTACAAACAACTAGGAAGAACCTCCAAAAGTTGATGGAGGTGTTGAAAAGTATGACACAACAAGATTGAGTGGCTTGGGACAAACCACATGTGAGTGTTGGGGGGCTGTTGGATAGGCATTGGGAAAATACTATTTATGAGAAATCCTAAGTATGGAAGATGTGCGCAGAAGAAGAAGAAGAAGGAAGACAAGGAAGGCTTGGGAGTACACAGTTGAGGCACACTCAAGAGTACATTGCGCGGTAAGAGAAATAAAGAAGAGGAATAAGACAAAGAATAAAGCAAGAGGAGAAAGAAGGTGAAAAGGAAGTATATCAGTGTGACATACTAAAATCAGAAAGGTGCACAAAAGCAGGAAGAATGACACTCATAGTGAAAAAGTAGCATGCAGGTGTCAACGAAGGAAAATCAGCCTGAACAAAAAGTTAACTTGAGTTATCATGACTTTTAATAGGGTTTTGGGATGAGAAAAGTAGGGTTTTAAGCCCTAGAATTCATGTATAAATATGTAATGGGTTGGGAGAATAAGGGTTGACTAGTTCCTTTTTGAGTGTGTGTTCTTCTCTTGTTCTCACAAAGTTTCTATTGAGTCTATTTCTAAATGTTAAGTAGAAAAAGGGTTGGCTAGAATGTTCTGCAAAGTTTCTTTTGAGTCCATGTCTAAATGTTGAGGAGATGTTACAGAGAGAGAGAGAGAGGATTGCACTGTAGAGCGGATAGGCTAGGTGAAGGAAAATATAGCATGATGTATATTTGTAAGCGTAGTGCACAATCCTGAGACAATTACCGAAAGAATAATAAAGAATCCAGTCATTATGGACGTAGCTCAAAGTTGGGTGAACCACGTTAACTACTGTGTTCACTATCTTTTATTTGATTGATCATAGATACTTTCTGGATGTATGTTAGACTAGATTTGGTTTTTGTGTGAGCATTGCACAACAATTATGAATTTCTCAGTAATTGGTTTATATTGTAATTTGAAGTATAGTGGTAATATGAATCTGAATTCACTAGGTAACTAACGGAGAACAAAGACAAAATAACACACACATAACCGATAAGTAAGAATGAATAGAATGATCACCTCCAATTCCCTCACTACTGTAGAAACTTGGTTCTTGCATCCAAAATATATGCCTTAAGTGAGACTTCACTTGCATGCAGGTGATGCCAAAAGGGATAATATTTGAAGGGTTTTTTGGTTAAGTTAACTTGAACCTAGTGTCTTCCACTAGTGCACCAACATCTGTTGTAATTGATACTCAGAAGGGTGTTTTATCTAGTCACTAGCTTCACACTGTGGGGGGGTATTGAAGAAACTTACAGTGCCAATGGGTTCCAAAATTGGTAGTGCCTTGAAGGGTCTAATGGAATATATAGAATGCGATATGTAAATGGAGGGTGTACCACTAGGTGGGAAGAGAGAAGGGGAAGTATTTGTTATGAACACGGTGAACCAAGCTGATTCACCAGGTAAATACCCAATGTAGGTAGGAAAACAGGTTATAATCCATAAAGGATAATATATTAAATAATAATGTATATGAATATGAGATGATGAGATACAATAAAAATGAGGGCCTTATATACCCATGCAGGGGTGCCCTTCCATGAAGAGATGTGACCTTTCATTGGGAAGGTGTTTCTTCATTAATTATTCATTAACTATTATAATGTATTTATATTTATTATTATATATTGTGTTCATAACAATATTAGGGATGAGCTTGAGATAGAATATTATGGTGGGGATGGACATGATTGATACCAAAAAGGTATATGTTTTCCAATTGTTATGGTCTTGTTGCTAAGAAAATTCCGTGGTATCCTATACCCGGGTCAAACACCTTCAATGCCCATTTGGTCTGACCAACCCATACACATTCCTTCTAGTGAACTACTTTGTCTATCATCTCCTTGTACTATCACATTCCCTTGAATTTGTTGGCATCATCGATTCCTCCCCTCAAGATGTGCTCCATTTCCTTTGTTCCTCTCACTTCTGCTAGAGACTCCCCCTTTCTCTGTCTTGTGGCCTCCTCGACTGTCGACGTTGATACAATGTGCTTCTTCTTGATTGGTGGCACCGTCTGCATACAGGTGCAGTACTGTGACCTTTGAGTTGGCCACTTGAATCCTTCCCAAGTTTTCCCCATGGTGGTGTAGTCTAAACGTTCTACATTTAATTGGAATTTTCACCTGAATTTAGTGATCTAAATCTAGGAAAAATTGCAATTTTATGTTGTTTAACTTACATTTATGAATGCATAAATGGATTCATAGTCCTAAGAAACTCCTAGGGCACTTGAATTACACACACGTAACCACTAAACGAGCTACTTATTATTCCATGGAGTACTTCCCCTTTCATTATACAAAGGGTAAGTCTAGGACATGGAAGTACTGGTCAAGACCAAACATCATATGAATTAAGTGGTCACAATAACCAACATCTAACTTGAAATTCGTTCATAGCCTATCTGGTGGAACAACTGATCTGGGTTAGGTATTGTCCAACCTTCCCACATCATGCAAACTTCTAATCTATACTATGTTCATCCATTAATCCTTGTACTCACCAATCACTTCTCTTGTCCATTTGTTTTTAATTGATGTATGGAAGCAGAGCGAGCATAATGACCCCACGCTAAACATTTTTATCCCCCATAACATGCATAATTAATGTCTTGAATGTAGACATAATTAGCCTGCGCCAGACATTTTTATCCCTCATAGCAGGCATAATTGACATCTTGATACAGACAACGTGGGCATAAAAAGCTCATGATGAACATTTTTACCCCCCTAGTTGGCATAATTAAGGCCCAATTAGGTGCCAAAAACACCCATGAAACAACATTTGTTGGCATGGCAGTGCCACGTAGGTGCCACAGAGGTAGGCCACCGGGAAATGGTGGGTCACTATGGTGACATCATTGGTCTTGAAAACTGTCAAATAAAAGTTGGATGTATGAAGAATAATACACTACACTGTAGGTCTGATATAATAGAATTAGTCAAATATAACAGAATTTTGAGAATTAGCGGGTAACGTCTCACTGTAAGGTGGATTTTTTTTGTAATGCCAGAACACCCCGTTAGACTTCAACACCATATGTAGTAGTGACCCAATACCTGAACACAATCTATATTATAACCATATTTCTTCCTTGCTTGCCTTAGTGGCTGCCATATATTCAACTTATGTAGTTGAGAGTGCCACCACAAACTATTTTTTGCTCATCCAATTTCTTCCAATTGATTGCTCCTCCAAACAGGTTAAACACATAAACACTTGTATATATTTTGTGATCCAAATATCCTTCCTAATATGCATCAACAAAACCATGTATGTCCAACACTCTGTCTAATCCTGGTCTTCCTTGGTAGCACAATCCATAACTAGTAGTGCCACACAAATACCTGAAAAACCTCTTTACTGATGTCCATTGCTCTTTCCCCAGTTTTTACATATAACTGCTCAAAAATCCCACTACATGTGCAATGTCCTGTCTATTAGAGACCATTACATACATCAAACTTCCAACCACATTAGCATACAAAACATGGGACATGTCTTCTTCCTCTTCTTATGTCTTGGGACACTGATCCATAGATAAATTTACACCTACATGAATAAGGACCTTGACCGGTTTACATTCTTTCATATTAAACCCTTGCAATATTGTCTCGACATATTTTCTCTGATTTAACCAGAGTTTCCTCACTACAAGAAGAACACCTTCTAGTGAAAGTTTTTGCAGAGGTTTTTAGTGTTACAAAATTTGGAAAAATTTTCAAAAAAACCTTTGCTACAACCTCCTCTATTGGCTACAGAGGCTTTAGCATATGTTTATAACTAAAAAATTTTGGGTGGGGAAAGGTTGTAGCAAAGGTTTTTTTTTTTCGATAAATTTATTTTCAAAACACATCGATGTGGTATTGAAAAACATGCACCAATACATTAATATAATAACATTCACTGGTAAGTAATATAATAAAAACACCGTAGACCTAAATATAATAAAAAAATTCCCTAGTTATGCATTCTTCTCTTATGATACATCGGTGCACTTTAGGATTAGTCCGCCTCGGTGTGATAAAGTTGTAGTTAGCACATGTGTTATTGATGATTAGTATGTCCCGGTGTGATTAGGTTATAGTTAGCCCTGGTGCGATCATTTTATTCAGAGACCTAGTGCATTTAATATAGAATGTTCCCTGGTGCTTCTGTAATTAGTATGTACCAATACATCGACAACGTTATTTTAAGTATGCACTAGTGCATATAATATATTAAAGGCACCGATGTGTAAATAATATTTATTTTCCCGGTATGTATAATAAATGTAATGTAGTGATACCGAACAATTTTTTAGCGCACCGGATAATATTTCAAACATGAGCACCATACAATTTTAAAAGGATACATATTATTGTACGTTATATTGCTTATGAAATGATGTGTTTTATCCATAGTATGTCCCAGTGCATTATTATAATTAATATGTACCGATGCGTATGACTTCTCAAAATGCACCGATATTTATATTATGGCACACACTGTCTAGTGAGTTCAAAAAAATACAATGCACTGATGTGTATATACTTTAATTCATTTTGTTAACAAATTTTCAATTAATCATTTCAAAATCAAATATGTTTTTTATAATAATATAGTTTTATATTTATGTTATTTCATTTGGATATAATGATTGCATTAATGCGTTATCCAACCAATTAAACCTCTATTATTTGTAACAATGTAAATCATCCACATATTATTTCTTGAGGAACACAACATTTTGCAACATTCGGCAATACAATGAAATAAGAAACCCATTTTATTATATATGAATAAGAGACTCGTTGTCATACAAAAAGGGACAATGTAAAGGTCTAGTACAATAATCAAATTGCAACCAATTTGTAATTGTTACACTTATTGGTAGCATGTCCTCATGCAAATAGGGAAATATGTCAAGTACATTAAACAAAATACTTGATTTTCAGAGACAAATATTCCAAAACATACAACTTGCAGTAACATTCAATTATATTGATTGTCATTCATTGGTTGAACTGTAGACATTGCTCGATCTACGTGCATGCCTCATTTCTTCATCATTTGCAGGAGATATTGTAATTTGTTTTTTTAACATAATGTTTTCTTGATGATTGACTTGTTTTTTATGTTCTTCCCCTTCATCTTCCATCTACAAACATAAAAATAAACTATAATAAATATATCTACATATATATATATATATCTAGTAGAATATACATGATTGCGTAAATAAAAAAAAACATGTCTTAGCACCAAGTCTTTCATAAACAATACACATTCTTTCGAAGCCATGCTTCATGAATTCTCTCAAAATCTCCTTTGATGTCTGCATTCCATACTTTGTTTCCTGCATGTTTAATATGACATGACAAAGCATAGTCGATATAATCAATATAATTTTTTCTTGCTTTTTCATTAATTATAAAACAAGGAAAATTAAACAACATAGCTACTTACAAATTGTTCAATTAAACTTTCACTCTTTCTAATGTCCCCAACTAGGATACATGGAGATTTTATGCTTCTGCTCGAAATTATTGTTTCTTCTTAAGTGAATGTGCTGTTAACTTCTTATAAAATAGTTACTCAATGAGAAATATTATCAAAAATATAGAAATCATCCATTACACAAGATTATAGTAGATAACCATGGCATATTATTATGGGTGGAAGTTCCCAGAATCAGTACAATGATAACGAATGGATGTAATAACATTTGTAGAATACTACTAACCACACAAACCAATGGATTCCAAGAAACATCATAATATACTACATAAACATAGATGAAAACATGGAATGATGCCAATCTATGAATCTTGTAGGCATCCCTCAACTGCTATGCTCTAGCGACGTCCGCTCTGTAGGCGTCCCTCCAAACTATTTAGAACACCTTCACATACCCGATCTGCTGCAAACCCCCAATCTACCAGGGTCCTCGTGGGATGTCTGCGGGTGTCACAAAGGGCCTCGTGGGATGACCCTTGCTAAACCCGCGGGGATGCCTTCTGCTATGGCTGTGCAAAACCCTCTGATACCTATGGATTTGGATAATGGACTCTTCCTAAAAATTGCCACAAACACCTCATGCAAATTGATATACCTCCAAGTCTCTCTGGAATAGAATCAAGCACCATAAGAAACTCAAAGAGGACTCTGGATGAAGTCCCTTATTTGTCTAGCTAGGGTGGATATTGCACCACCGAAACTAAACATGCAATGGAAGGGTTTTTCCCAAAACCCCAACGAAAACACTGGCTACAAGAGCACTCAATAAGATATCAAATAATAATGACAAGGGGAAGGGTTGATCCTCTATTTATCCTTTCTTTGGACATTTTAGATCTTTCCCCCATTTTGACCAAATCAAATATTTTTCCTCCAACTCCATTTAAATATAATTATTTATTTTATTTAATGTCACTTTTAGGGTTTGTCCATATTTTAACCTAGTGACACCTCCTTCACTCCCTTTTTACACATTGACTATAGTCTATGGGAGTCGCATAGGATATTGAGTCACAAACCTATCATGGTCAATTGGAAGAGGATATTATAGTCCTCGCTTCCCAAGATTGCTTGTCCTCAAGCAATTTCAGATTAGGGTGCTGTAAGATCTTCTCCCCTTCCTAGGTAGCATCTTCTGTGGGTAATCCTTTCCATACAACCAAATACTCTTGAATGACCTTGTTCCTAAGTCTTCGTTCAGTGACGTCAACTATCCTCTGAGGGGATAGAACAAACTGACCTTCCTCATCTAGTGGAGGAATCTCTACCGAGGCAGTGACTTGCTTTCCCAATGCTTTCTTAAGGCAGGATACATGGAAGGTTTTGTGGATCCTACTGCCCTCTAGTAGCTCCATCTCGTATGCTACTTCCCCAACTCTCATGATCACCTTGTAGGGACCATAAATTGGGGCTTAAGCTTCTATGCACCACTCCTCTTCAACGACAACTGTTTGTATGTATGTAATTTTAGAAAGACGAGATCTCCAACCTCAAAGCTGCATTCTACCCTATGTTTGTCTACATACATTTTTTGGTGATTCTGAGTGGCCTATAGATTTTCCTTCACGACTCTTAAGATGTTTCGACTTTCCTATAACCAGTCCTTCGCCACAGGATATTTTCTCTCTCTAAACTCCAAATCCAAAAAATATTGAGCATCATATTCATACAATTCCCTGAATGGGTTCATCTTGATGGACATGTGATGAGTGGTGTTGTGGCAATGCTCACCGAGATGCAACCATTTTATCCATGCTCGTTTCTTCCATGACACATAGTTCCTTTGGTACCCCTCAATCCATTTGTTGACTACATCGATCTTCCCATATATTTGGGGATGATAGCTAATGCTAGTTGTCAACATTATCCCAGATAACCTGAACAACTCCTACCAAAATGCATTGAGAAACCTAGTATCTCGATCACTGACTATGTTCCTTGGAAGGCCATGGAGTCTGAAAACCTCCTTGAAGAATAGATCTACTACCTGAGATGTGCTATATTCTGAAGAAATAAAAAATAAGTGTGCATATTTGGTCAACCTGTCCACTACCATGTAAATATAGTCCTTTCCATGCACCTTTGGTAATCCTGTGATGAAATCCATGGAGATGCTTTCCCATTTCTATTCCGGGATCGATAAGGGTTGGAGCAGTCTTGCAGGATGTGTGAACTATGACTTATTCTGCTTGCAAGTTATGCATTCCATCATAGGACAAAGTACATCCCCTTTGAGACCCTTCCATGCGAATCTCTCCGTAACATGCCTATAAGTTTTCAGATACCCCTAGTGCCCTGCCAGCGATTGTTATAGCAATATTTGCCTCACCATTTCTATATTGCACAAAGGGCCTTTTTCCATTTCCCTATGCAGACTTATCATCCCTTTTTGATGAATCCAGAGCTAAAAATATACATTTTTTCCACATATACACTCCCTATATGCTATGCAAGATGCGTATACGTTGGCTGCTCCACTACAGCCCGCGTACATCAGGATTTGTGACATAAAATAAAAAATGAGGTCGGGTTTCCATTTCATGACAGAAGATCTCTGATCCTTGGCCTTCCATATACTGGAAACGTTTCAACTTGACCATTCAGTTGCATTCTGAAGGCTATAAGAGAACAATTTTGAGCTATGGAAAAGAGGAGAAACCATTCAACTTTGAGAGCAAAGTTACTCTAGAGAAATTACTTCATATTGAGTCTGCATACCTTTGTCCCTCAAGTATGAACACAATGTTCAACCCTCAAGATATTTTCCTATTTCTGAGAGGACCTCATTGCCTCTTTCCTATGAGCTTGCATTTGGCGGAGGATTGAAGTGGTGGAGACCCAGTTGGAAGGAACTTGGTTTCTTGGTTTCAAACTGCGCCGACAGATAAGTCTGTAATGTTGTCACTTCTGCTGATCAATTATTAATAGAAATACTCCTTTCCCGTCCTATTGGTATCTTGCAAATATATGATTACTATCCATGGGCATGTTTGTAATGTTTATTAATGGATTATGCTATCTGATGTGCTAACCTCTTATATCTCATCACTATGTACTTGATCTGCTTCTTTGTTGAGAAATTCTTGCAGGTATAAAGCTTTGGGTCAAAGTGCTCAATGATGGAACATAATCAAACGTTGGATTGAGGTAGGCCCCTTTCTTATATTGAACATTAGTCTATATGTCATATGTTGGAATTGAGTTGATTTATGTAGTCATACTTGTTTGTTGTGGTTTACCCTTGGCCATAGAGAGTTTTTCCCTTGTAACAGAAATGATGAATCTACTGGGGAAAAACTCTCTATGGCCAAGGGTAAACCACAACAGACAGGTATGACTGCAGAAATCAACTCAATTCCAACATATGCTATATAGACTAATGTGCAATAAGAAAGGGGCCTACCTCGATCCAACGTTTGATGATGTTCCACCATTGAGCACTTTGACCCAAAGCTTTATACCTGTAAGAAGTTCTCAACAAACAAGTAGAGCAAGTACATAGTGATGATATATAAGAGGTTATCACATCAGATAGCATAATCCATTAATAAACATTACAAACATGCCCATGGATAATAATCATATATTTGCAAGATACCAATAGGATGAGAAAGGAGTATTTCTATTAATAATTGATCAACATAAGTGACAACATTACAGACTTCTGTGTCAGCACAGTTCGAAACCAAGAAACCAAGTTCCTTCCAACTGAGTCTCCACCACTTCAATCCTCTGCCAAAGGCAAGATCATAGGAAAGAGGCAATGAGGTCCTCTCAACAATAGGGAAATAGATTAGGGGATGAACACTATGTTTAGTCTTGAGGGATAAAGGGATGCATAATCAATATGAAGTAATTTCTCCAGAGTAACTTTGCTCTCAAAGTTGAATGCTTTCTCCTCTTTTCCATAGCTCGAAATTGTTCTCTTATAGCCTTCAGAATGAAACTAAAGGGCTGAGTCAGAACGTGTCTAGTATATGGAAGGCCAAGGATCAGAGATATTCTGTCGTGACATGGAAACCCGACCTCATTTTGTATTTTTTGGCACAAATCTCGATGTACGTGGGTTGTAGTGGAGCAACCAGCGTATATGCATATTGCATAGCAGATAGGGAGCATATATGTGGAAAAAATGTATATTTTTAGCTCTAGATTCATCAAAAAGGGATGACAAGTCTGCATAGGGAAATGGAAAAAGGCCCTCTATGAAAGATAGCAATGGTGAGGAAAATCTTGCTATAAAAGATTCCCCCTAATGTGTGAGAGTAGAGGAGCATCTGAGATGGCCAAAATACATTATAAATAACCCATAATTGGTGTGGTAGAGAACCAACTGGACTAAATCAATTGCTCATTACATTATGTACTGACTTTTCATACATGGCTGCCAAGAATACAATGCAGATCCATGTGGAAAATATACCAAACAAGTGTTCATGGACATGAATAGGCAAATAAAAATGTGGTTACATGCCAAAAGATGTCATAGTCACGAATAAGGCCCGATGAAACTAGACTCAAAATCAATCTGAAGATATCTGTATACCACAGAGTACAATCTGATCTCCCATGATCACTAAAGTCAAATAGGTACTGGTCCAATGAAGGGGAAGCAATAGCTCAGGAAAACTGCAACCATATAGTGATGTCTTCAAGTCTTCTACACTATCCGCCAAAGGTGCAAGTCTACATCATGTGAATAAAGGAGTTGAGGTAAAACACGATGAGACATCGTTTGATTACCGGTCATTGAGGTATACCATTAACAAACGCGAGACAACCTACCAATAATGAAAGTAGGTATCAAGGCACTGAGTACATTCCTACAAGTGTGAAAAAGGAGTCGATGTTGAACACTTGAGAAATCCATTGATCAAGAGACATTGATGTATTCCCATCTTTCAATGGTGAGAGAGCCTACCACTAATGACTGGAAGCCTCAAGGTACTCATAAAACTCTAGGTCCCATATCCAGAATAAATGAGATGAAGTCGATGGAAAGAGACCCGTTGAAAGGAGAGAATTGAGGCATCTCTCATCAGTCAGCACAAGGAACAAAGCAGGAGCTTCATGATTTGGTGGAGATCGAACGAATAACATGTTCAGGAACCAATGACCCTGTGCATCTTTCATGTGTGCCAAATGCAAGAGGTACACAAAAAATACCCTTTGAATAGAAACCAATGATGAAAAATTGTTGACAAAGGCGAGGAAACCACCAATAAGGCTAATGGAATCCAAGAAATTTCACGAATCCCAAAGTGTGAATAGATGTATTACCATCGAACATAAGAGAAACCACCCAGTCAACGACCAATGATGAAATTTCGATTGCTGAGTTCAAGGTGACCTACCAATGATGAAAGTAGGGCCAGGGTGCATGATAAGACCAAAGTATCATGTGATTTTGAGACAAACTGAGGGTATGGCCGACATGCAAAGTCAATATTTCTGAGGAGTGGCCGACACAGGTTGATAGACTTCCTTTGAACAAGAGCATGAGGTATATGGTGGACTTAGACAACATAGACTCAATGATGTGACAATTAGATGCAGGAGGCATCAATAATGTTCTCTATAGGGACTGGAAGAGTAACCCATCGGTAGAGAAAACTTTGTAGCGAGATCAACTTTCTAAGGCCATGCTAAACCAAAAATTATGATGACACAAGGACTCAATAACTTTTTTCTCTATTCAAAGGCGACACGACTACTTCCAATTACAATATAATACTCCCTTCCCGCCCGTCTTTTTTTGTTTTTTCATAACAAATGAATGCTATGATACAGAGGAGGGAACGAGTGTCGCAAGTAAGAAAAACTAGTTCCAACAGTGGAATGTACCTATTCTTAATGCAAGGAAATGCATGTGGGAGATGGACACTCGGGGTGATGTTCCCTCCAGGGTATAGGGTGTCAAATTGCAAAGGATATAAACAAGGCTCTTCTTGGTTGAGGATGTAAACTTCTTAGGCAATGGTTTGTAACACAAAGTGAGAACCGGATAAAGGCTCAATACTGCAAGTGAGGGCATGATATGCAATCACAACTTAACACCAAAAAATGTCCTTTTTTATATCTTTTAGTCTACTTGGTGTGAAAAAGGGGTAAACTTGTGCCAAATAGATGTCTTTTCAAATCCAATTTACGAGTGTGAAAAAGACAAGTTCACTCGACAATCTTTTCAATTTTTGGTAGCGAGTCGGAAAAGAGCTTAAATAAGACTCATGACCTTTCAAATCCAACTTTAACGAGCATGAAAGGGACAAATCACTCGACAATATTTTCAGTTTTTAGATGAGTCAGAAAAGAGCTTAACTGTGACTCATTTTTCTGTCTTAATCAACATGTAAAGGGGGAGGCCAAGGCTCCCGTATTGGTCTTCTATGGAAAGTCAACATCTCACGGATAGATGACAAAATCTTGGGAAAACCCAAGGCTCTCCAAGTCGAGGAGGAGAAAGTGCTAATGGAGGTTACAGTCTCTGTGATGGTTCAGATAATGTCTCTTAATGGAAAAGACATAGGTGGGGGAATGGGATGACCCATTAGATCGTTCCAATCGAAGGGAACTTTGTTAGGACTTGGAGGAAGAATGTTCTAGGAAATAATAAATCTCTCTTGTTCAGAAGGGGGAGGATTTGAAATGTTGATGACTTGACTGAAAGGTGCATCATTCTCTTGAGGGAGAGTAGGGTTGGCCAGAGATTGCACTGGTGTAGCCGCTTCTTCAATTATAGATTGAAGATGATGCATAGTAAAGGGGGCAATATATTCTTCACCTTTAAAAAAGGGGGTGAGGTCGAGAGAAGATTGCATCGGTGGAACCACCAAGATGATCAAGGGAGAAGTGGTGTGAGGAGAAACCATGGAGGCTTCAAAATTTGAAAGGATTTTTGGTGAGCTCCATGCTTTTGGTATCCTGACAGTAACCGGGCATAAATGAGTAAGGTGACTTCCTTCACAAGTCCTGCAAAGGAATTTCGGTTTACGTCTGAGACATCTAGGCTTCTCGATGTAACTAGTAGGAGAAAGAGAGTCATCTCCTGTATGATGAATAAATGCGGGAGACGTGACATGGTTATGATTCAGGGAAAAGTGAATGGTGCCCCCAACATAATTGGTAGAGGTTGGGGGCAAGCTGTCGACATAGTTTGTAGAAGAAGTCAACCCATCTCAGACATGACTGGTAGAGGTTGGCGATGGAGCACCAGTATGAATGATAGTGACTGGGCTAGTGATAGATGGTGGCATTTGATTCCATGGTCCAGGGAAAGATTGATTCTAAATTTTTTTAAGCCAGGCAGGATCTTAGTGTACCTCTTTCCCCAGCCCAGGAAGGTGTTGGTTCACGCCAAAATGGTCTGGAGAGGTTTGGAAGGGCATCGTCACTGAGGTCTGTGAAGAGACCAAGGTAGGATAAGGATTATTCGAGTGAGGATATATGTTTCCCCCTTGTGAAGGGGTCCCATAAAGAGGGTAGCCCAAACCGTAAAATTGATTCTCCCCATATGAAAGACCTGGTGGTAATTGAGGATCTGTCATGGTAAAAGTGTTCAAAGGAACTGACATGGCAGACGAAAGATACATGGGTGGGGTGTAATAAGTGGGATAAGCACTCATATGAGTACTATCTCCTGAAAGAGAATAGCTAGTATTGGATCCATAGGGGGGAAGGTTCCAACCTCCCATGGGGACACAACTCATATCAAATGAAGAAGTAGGCATCGGAGCCATGGTGCCCCCAGGTCCAATGTGAGGATTCATATATGTGGGCTAGGGATAGGGTTGCACGGGGGAAGGCATATCAATAGAATAATGCCTAGAGACCCAAGGTGCAGACTGAGCGTTGTAGTTCTACATACCATAGTAAAAACCGGAAGGGTCCATCCCCATGAAATTAACAGGTATCATGGGGTGGGTAGAAATGAATGAGGGAGCAAAAGAAACTCCACTGTTCATAATGATGAAACCCAAAATAGATGCCTAAGGTCAACTAGTAGTCAAAGAGCATACCAAAAAGTAAAACGACCAATATGCATGCAAACGAGCTAAAGTGGATGAGTGGCCTCCCTCGCTAAAGAAGTTATGTCTCGTCCAAGAGGGACCTGAGACTCCCCGCTAAAGTTTGGAGGTAATAGAATCAGTTATAAGGGTCCTCGTAGGATTAACAACTAATCGGTTAGATCCCCTCGGAGAGGTAATCCTCCATAAAGGCTATGTGATGTCCGACCCCTATCTCACTTAGGGTACAAGCAGAATAACCCCTGCAAGTAACCTATGAGATACCTAAGTCAAGCAACTAATAAACCACTTTATAATTGATGCACATATGAGAATTCATAATTCTAGATCATCGTATGGGAAGGGTAGCGAAGCCCGAAACCTTGAAAGCACCACCTCTCACAGAGGTATGGGTACTAGAAATATCCCCAAATACGAATAAATCCAAAGAAATATCTCTAACGCTAGGTGAGTATCTAGGGGTTATCCCTTCAACTAACTTCGCGTGACCTCATGATTAACTCTAGTGTGAGCAGTGCCTCCTGATATTACCAACTATACAATGGAATTCTCAACTCCCTGTCTCAGACACATATGTTGATTTAATTTCCTTGGAGAAGTTTACTCACAAGATCCTATTCCAAGGCACTAAATCCTAGGCTAGTTTGTGCACCCTAAAAATAAAATCCTGGCTAATCAATTTTAATTTAAAGCGTAAATTTTATTGGCCGTGGTTACTCAAAAAGGTATGGAAGTGAAACTCATGAGGTTATGACTCTGCAAGAAAATAAATACGGATATAATGCAAAGTCTATCTTTAAATTTTCAATGAATGATATGCTAATAAGAACAATGCAGTCTTCAATTTCAACTCTGCAATTTAGAAGTAAAATGCAATCTTTCACTAAATGTACTAAGTTAATGATGAAGATTCCAAGACAGAAATGCCAACCAATGAAAAATGACTATTTTTTTGTATTTTCAATATACTAAAAAGAAAATGCATGGACTGATGAGAAACTTGATATATAAATTATTCTGTGTATAAAAGCAATAACTTGAGCAGAATACCAAGCAACCAAGCAAATAACCCAGATAACAAGGACAAATAAAAAATGGAAAACAAAGAGAAAGACTTTGCCCTAAAATTCAACTCCAAACAGAGTTCCTGTCATCCCAGATAATCTCAACAAGCACTGTAGAGACCTAAGAAGGCTCATCAATCTTCAAATCACACCCAATAGTCACTAAACCAAGAAAACAAGGAAGGGGAAGTGGTATATGCTACTGTTCAGGAGAAAAAAGCGTATATACACTTCTTGCAGTAAGACAACAAGCATGTATATGCAATTGTCAAGGCAAAAGGGGCATATATGATTTAAAACAAGGCCAGGCAAGGGAAAAAGGCTGAAAACTCAGACGTAGAGTGAACAAAATTTGTCAAGCAGTGATACGACAAGAAATACAAAGGAAAAAGAGCAATTCAAGAATAAAAAGTACTTCAACCCTTAGAAACAAGATCTCTCCCCAGTGGAGTTGCCATTTCTGTTACAAGGGAAAAACTCTCTATCGCCAAGGGTAAACCACAATAGACAGATATGACTGCAGAAATCAACTCAATTCCAACATATTCTATATAGACTAATGTGCAATATAGGAAAGGGGCCTACCTTGATCCAATGTTTGATGATGTTCCACCATTGAGCACTTTGACCCAAAGCTTTATACTTGTAAGAAGTTATCAACAAACAAGAAGAGCAAGTACATAATGATGATATATAAGAGGTTAGCACATTAGATAGTATAATCCATTAATAAACATTACAAACATGTCCATGGATAATAATCATATATTTCCAAGATACCAATAGGATGGGAAAGGAGTATTTCTATTAATAATTGATCAGCAGAAGTGACAACATTACAGACTTCCGTGTCGACACGGTTCGAAACCAAGAAACCAAGTTCCTTCCAACTGGGTCTCCACCACGTCAATCCACCACCAAAGGAAAGCTCATAGGAAAGAGGCAATGAGGTCCTCTCAGCAATAGGGAAAGAGCTTGGGGGCTGAACATTATGTTCAGACTTGAGGGACAAAGCGATGCAAACTCAATATGAAGTAATTTCTCTAGAGTAACTTTTCTCTCAAAGTTGAATGCTTTCTCCTCTTTTCCATAGTTTGAAATTGTGCTCTTATAGCCTTCAGAATGCAACTGAAGGGCCGAGTCAGAATGTTTCGAATATATGGAAGGCCAAGGATCAGAGATCTTCTATCATGACATGGAAACCCAACCTCATTTTGTATTTTCTGGCACAAATATCGATGTACAGGGGCTGTAGTGGAGCAACCATTGTATACACATCTGGCATAGCAGATAGGGAGCGTACATGTGGAAAAAATGTATATTTTAACTCTGGATTCATCAAAAAGGGATGATAAGTCTACATAGGGAAATGGAAAAAGGCCCTCTATGCAAGATAACAATGGTGAGGAATATCTTGCTATAAAAGTGGTGCATTATGTGCTACCCTCAAAATATTATCCTTGAGTGTGGAATTAGGGACAAGATAGATCTTGTCCTTGTGTTATATGATGTCATCTTCTACCCCGTAGATGTCATCCTAGATACTTCCCTCCATCATATCACAAGCAAAGGTATTCTTCAAGTAGTCCACCAAGAGAATGGACTTCCATTATCCTGAGATATTAGTCATAGAGAAGGCTATAGGTATCCTCGATAATGTGTCAACAACTATATTCTTCTTCCACTTAACATATTCAATGTCAAAATGATATGCATGTATCTTTCTCACCCATTTCTTCTATCTCTCATTCAGGTCTCACTGCTCCAAGAAATATCTAAAGTTGTTGTGGTCAGTTCGAACCACGAGGCGCCCTGCTACTAAGTACTGTATGAATTTGGCCAATGCATGCATGATGAACAACATTTCCTTATCATATATTAGGTAGATCCTCTTAGGATACTTTAACTTCCTACTCTCGAAAGCTATCAGATGTGGTTTCTGCATCAATACCACCTCTATCCCTTCATCATATGCATCACACTCTAGGAAAAAAGGTTTCATAAAATATGAAATTGCCAATACTGGGCAGGTACTCATGAACCTCTTCATTCCATCGAATGCCACTTGTGCATCCTATGACAGTCATAATTCCCCCTTCTTGGTGAGGTCCATTAATGGCGCCGCCAATTGTGAAAATCCTTTCACAGAGTTCTTGTAATAGAGACATATACAAAAGAATCCTTGTAGAACTGTGAGTGTCCTAGGGGTGATCCAGTCTAAGATGGTCTAAATATTCTCTTGATGCACCTTTACTCCCTCAACACTGATCACGTGCCCTAGATATAGGATATTTATCAAACCAAACTCACACTTTTCCTCAGAAAAAAGAAATTGTTCTTCCATAATGGTGAGAATCTTGTCCATAGGCTTAAGGTGTTCTTCCCATGTCCTCCTATAGATGAGAAGATCCTCAAAGAACCCCAGTAAAGATTTTCTCGACTTTTTGTTGAAGATATGGTTCATGCATGACTGGAAGGTAGTGGGTGCATTGATCAACCTGAAGGGCATGACCAAGAACTCGTAGTACCCATAGTGACACATGAATGCTATTTTATGGATGTACTCCTCCCTGACTCGTATCTGGTGGTATCCTAATCACAGATCAACATTTGAGAAGTACACCGCCCCATGCAGCTCATTGATCAAATCATCATTCCGAGGTATTTGGTATCAGTTTTTGATGGTCTTCTTGTTTAGTGCCCTTTAGTCTATGCACATCCTCATAGTACTATCTTTCATCTTTGACAATACAACTGACAAGGTGAAATGACTAGAATTAGGTTAGATGTGTCCCATCTCTAGGAGATCCTTTATGGAATTTTCTATTTCATCCTTGAATCTCTTGGGATGCCTGTAGGGAGTGGTGATGATGGGATTCGATCCCTCTTCCAACTCAATGACATGCTCAAATCCTCTATCAGGTGGTTTCCCTAATGACAATGGTTCAAAAAATCTCTCATGCTTTCCAAGCAATGCCCAGATATCCACAGGGTAATGATGGCATTCTTGTGATGGCTTCTCCATAGTGATCAATAATTCTGCTACGCAAGCCATGTCCCCATGTCTAAAAAGGGCCTCCATGCACTGGTTAGACAGGATCCTAGGGGCACCTATCGACATTCCTCTTAGGACAACTCACTTCCCATCCTTTTCTTGGAACTCCATCCTCATGTCCTTATAATTCATGCGGATATCTCCCAAAGAGTATAGCCACTGAACTCCTAGCAACACATGAGTATCTGCTAAATTCATGATGTAAAATTCGTAGGTCAACCTGTAGTTTCCCAAGGTTACTTCCAGTCCCCTATTCCTATGAGTACACATAATGTTGTACTTATCTGATACTACCACATTGAATCCTTCAAAATCCTCTGTAGGGATATTTTTTCTTGTGACAAGTGTAACATCAATGAAGTTGTGGGTGGCCCCACCATCCACCAATGTGGTAACCCTATGCCCTTGCATAATACCTCTAGCCATGAAAGTATAGTATTTTTGGACCCATGAAAATGTAGCAATGGTTACTCCCTTGGGGATATCTTGCAATGGTACCTGTTCTATGGTCTGTGATGGATCACCATTGTCTTTTCCAACACCTTCTTCCTCCCCTTTATCCTCCTTGTTAGAAACTACCTTGATGTAATGGACATTACCTTTTCCCATACATCTATGACCTTTTTCCCATAAATATTTGCAACTGAAGCATAGTTTTTTTGTCCTTTGTTCTCTCTGAGTCTCCTTATCTATCTTATCCTTCCATTTCCATGACTTCTGTGGAAGCCTTGTCTCCTTACCTCCTTGAGGGATGAAGGATTTCATCGGGACCTTCTTGTTGACTGCGTCATTCATGTCCTAGAATCTCATGATGGATTCATGCAATGTGGTTAGCCAAAAGGCCTTCACTATCTTCTCAGGGGTTCAACAATACCCTCCATGAATATCATCACCCACCTCTGTTTAGAGATATCTGTCACCATGAATACCATCCTTTGAAAATATGTGATGTATGTTTCTTTTGTAGTTATGTGTTTCAACTGTGCCAACTCCATGAAATGTATCTTAGGGTCCTTCTGGTCAATCCTGTCCATCAATTTCTAAGTGAAGTCTATATAAGAAGTGATGTTTCCATGCCCTAATGTCACCAGCCCCTGGTACCACCATTCATGTGATTCTCATTCCAATAATAGGGTGGCATACTTAATTGCTTCATCTTCAGTCATTGGATTAAGTTGGAGATAAGTATCCAACTTATGTACCTAGGCCTTGGCCATGCTCTTTGCAGACTGATCGAAGGGTGGTATAATCAACCTTCCCACCTTACGCATGAGATCAAAGTTTTATGGGCTCTACTCTCCCATGTTCCCCTCCTTTGGACCATATTTATGTTTAAGGTCGTAGAAGTATTTATAGGAAAATTTCTCCTCGATATATTCATTTAACATCATATACTCCCTGTATGAGGTGTTAATATCAAACCCTAATCTGGTTTCTTTGGTGCCTCCATAGGTTGCTCTGTTAGGAACTATGGAAATAAAGGCCTAGGGATATTTAAGCTCCTACCTTGGGTCAGAGTATGGTTATTACTACCTTTTTCATAAGCTCTACTTCCTCTATGGCCTCCCTCTAACTGGTTCCCATTGGATCCTCCAGGGTTTTGATTTTATTGAGTGTTGGTAAGGAATTGTGATATGAATCATGTCATCTGTCATTTTTCAATGACCATCTGTCATTGCTAATTGAACATGGATTCCAATAGCCATGAAAATATGTCTTCACCATGGTCCCCATGCCTCCTTCTAGATCTGACTTTGTGTAATTTACTTCTTTTTATTTTTCTAGTGACTCTCGATAGGTACGTCCTCCTCGCCCTTTTCTTCTAGGAATTAATGTAGTCACAGGTTGGTAGAATCACCAGCTCTGATACCATTGCAATGTCCCCAACTAAGCTAGATGGAGATTTTATGATTCTACCAACAAATATTGTTTCTTCTTAAGTGAATGTGTTGTTAACTTCTTATAAAATAGTTACTCAATGAGAAATATTATCAAAGAGATAGCAAGCATCCATTACACAAGATTAGAGCATATAACCATGGAATCTTATTATGGGGGATTTTTTTTATAATTAGTAAAATGATAACTAATGGCTGTAATAATAGCTGCAGAATACTACTAACCACAAAAACTAATGGCTTCTAAGAAACATCACAATCTACTACAGAAACACATAGAAGAACCTGGAATGATGCCAATCTATGAAGCCCAAGGCTCTCCAATCCCTCCACTTCTCTGCTCTAGTGATGTTTTCTTTGTAGGCATCTCTCCAAACTCTTCAGAACACCTTCACATACCCAATCTGCTGCAAAGCCCCAATCTACCGGGGTCCTTGCGAGACGCCCAGGAGGTTTCATGCGAGGCCTCGTGTGATGACCCTTGCTCAACCTAGGGGAATGATTTCTACTATGGTTGCACAAAACCCTATGATACCTGTGGATCCGAAGAATGGACTCTTCCTGAAACTTACCGAAAACACCTTGTGCCAACTGATATACATCCAACTCTCTTCAGAATAGAATCAAGCACCACAAGGAACTCAAAGAGGACTCCAGATGAAGTCCCATCTTTGTCTATCTAGGGTGGATATTGCACCACTGAAACTAAACTTTCAATGGAATAGTTTTCCCCAAAAACCCAATGAAAACAATGGCTACAAGAGCACTCAAATAAGATATCAAATCATAATGACAAGGGGAAGGATTGCTCCTCTATTTACCCTTCTTTTGGAACTTCTAGATCTTTCCCCCGATTTGACCAAATCAAATCTTTTTCCTCCAACTCCATTTAAATATAAATATTTATTTTATTTAATGTCACTTTTAGGGTTTGTCCATCTTTTAACCTAGTGACACCTCCTTGACTCCCTTTTCCCTTGTTGACTATAGTCTACAGGAGTCGTATAGGAAATTGATTCACCCCCTCATCATGTTCAATTGGAAGAGAACATTACACTCTTCAACATATACTCACAACCCATACTTAACCCAATTTTTATCAATTCATGGGTTGGCTCCTCTTTGTATGTTAGCACCTAGTAGAAGACATTCATGGACAAGTGTAAATTAATTATTTAAATATAAATATCACAACAAACATGAAATATTAAGAAAGAATGAAAACGTAAATACTCACAAAGTTTGCGATCAACCATTTTATTTCTCATTTTCCCGCCTTATGTGTTGAATGGATTCTATTTGTTTTTCTTTTATGCAACAAAACAATTGAAAATTATTATTTCACACGATACTTAAATTTAATGTACACAACCCTTGATGGGTTGACACGCGTCGAGGATGGCGAGGGGAGGTGGCAAGGGGAGGTGACGAGGGGAGGCGGGGGGCCTTTAATACCAGTCCTCCCCACACACTCCGCGATTCAATTCTAGCGTCATCTCCTACCTTCTCCGTAACCTGATGCAACTCAGCACGAACGCCCTCGGTCCGGCCAGCCAGAGCATTAAGCTCATGGATTTAATGGCGTTTATAGTAGTTCAGTCGGTCATCCACCTTCTCGAGAGTTCCATTGTGCCCGAGCCGTTTCTTGCGCTGCGAGGTTGCCACCAAGCTTTCGGCGACTTGGCTCTAACCTTCGTTTCAGTCATGCCGCGAGTGAGGGGATGCCCACGCAGAGGGGCCGGCTGATACATAGCCACCTCCAGAAGGAAACGACACCGAGAATTCCAAAATGCAGTCACTATAGCCAGGCAACGAAGAAAGAAGGCAATTTCAGCAGCAGGTTCACCTCCTAGCACTCTCGTGGACGAAGATTTGAGCATTCAACTCCCACAGGATTTCTCGGAGAAGAAAATGGTTACCTTCCCTGATAATTGGGACCCCAACTCCCGTACTTTTCGCTCTGGAACTATTCCCTGCGGCAAGACCTCCTCTAACTCCTGCGCTAAGGCTTCCACGGACCCCTGTGAAGAAACGTGCATCATAGAAGAAGAGCAGCGGAAGGACATAGATGCAGCCAAGGACGCAGGGTGTCTAGGATATGATGACAAGCAGCCAAGGTCTCCCTCACCACCTCTTTTTCTCCCGGAGCAGTTGCAGCTCATATTTGAAGTGAGAAGTCTCGTTGATGACCAAATCTTCTGTGCGATCTGCGCAAGCCAGCGCCTGGATATGCTTTATGCGGCTTACTCCAGTGATTCGCCCAAACACCTATGTCCTACCTGTGCCCAACCATTTGCAATACCAGTCCGAGCAGTAGACGCAAAGGACGACCAGAAGGACGACAAGGAGAGCACTGGTTGACAGGTCTTGAAGTTTGCATGCTTTTCTTCCTATTTCCTGTTGAATTCTGTCAGGACAGTAGTCCTCTAGATGCTAGTCTGGATAGCCTTAGACACTATATCATCAAACTGCTGTTAGTAACGAATATACCCCCTGGTTTCCTTCGGGCAGGGTGGCACTATGTTTTCCATAATTTTTTGGACATGTTACAGTGAGATAGCCAGGTGTCCTGGTTTCCTTCACAGGCAGGACACCTGGCTCCTATGTGTCATGTACTCTCTTTTTGCATGAAGCCTTAATATGAAAGGTCCCACTTTTTACTTAAAAAAAATATATTTAATGTACACAAAAGAATAAGAAAAAGATTACATACCTATGATGCAAATTGTAGTTGGGATGGCTCCTCTAGTGATAAAATTATATTCATTTTTTTTAACATCTTCTACACTTTTTTGGACATCCCTACCGACATGTCTTTGTTTTCTCCTTTTTTGTCCCTTGAAATTTTCAAAATCTCACTAGAAAAAAAGATATAAAAATTATAATTTAAAAAAAAACAAGATCTTGGTGCATATATTAAGATATTTCACACCAGGGTGTCAACAATATTTATACACATCGGCTCATCATACATACACATACACACCGATATTGTATAACAATGTTGTTGCAAAATTGAAAATGTTTTATAAATTTTTATATTCAACTGATACTTTATGAATTAAGAAAAGCACAACTTCCTACATTTTGTTTATTACGCATCGTTGAACACTGAACAAATTTAAGAAATGTCGATTTCCATATAAAAAAAATATTTTTTCCATTTTAAACTCAATGGTGCGCTTTGTAAACAATGCACACCAATACGTGTTTCGATAAAATATGCACCGCCAACCACGTAAATGATTTTTAACAATATTTCAAATTGAAATAAAGTAGTGTTGTTTACAAACAAATATGCTCTGGTGCACTTACTGTGTACATAACACACTAGTCACTGCGAAGGCATTTTTTAAAAACAAAAAACCAACAATGACATGATGGTTTAGGATCCAATGTAATGAGTGGTTTCATTGCAATGAATAGGAAACACCGATATATAAATAGCCAAACCCTATAAAAAAAATGTGCTTAAAAATTTTCTTCTTGTGAAATATAGAAGGAGAAAGAAAAAGAACAGTAAGGAAATTAGGGCTTCCAATACTAAAAGTAACTATGAAACCCCTTTTTTTTGTTTGGGAATGCACTGAAAATTGTTTGAATTAAACAGAATAATGATCAAGATGATTAATAAAATGTAATCATATACTTGAAATTACTCCTCTGTAGATTTCTATGTGATCTACATTACTCCCCCTCGAATTTGGCTCTTTAAAAAAAATAGACCCACTCATAAATCTTTGTTGCACAAAAATCCTCTCTAAAATTTGCAAACAATAAAAACAATGAATAGGTTTTTCTTTTATAAACACAAAAACTCTAATTCCCGCTCATTTTTTCATTGTATATTTCGGTGCATTGATGATAAAGGCGTGCACTTTTTTTTAGAAGTTATGTTTTTTGGTGTGGTATGTCATGCATGGCACACCGATGCAGTATGCATAACACACTGATTTATTTTCATAATAAATTTTAAAGTATTGATAGTAAGCACACATTATTTTTTAACTTTCTTCTATCAGTGCGATTGATAGTTCGAGATGCACCGGTGCAACATGTAATTAATAATGCAATGGGGTATTGTGTAAGTAATAACACATCGTAAGACAATTAAATTTGAATAATGAAAATGAAAACATTCCTATTTAAATTTTGTGAAGGTTTTTCTTTGTGGAGGCAATAATGGAGGCCAGTGCTCAATGCTTATCTCAATTAATTGCACCGATGCATTTTTTTTTATACATACACACCGATATGTTTTCAAATGATAAAGCACATTGGTGGGGGAGAGAGAGGGGGGAAGAGAGGGAAGGGGATTAAATGAGTGAAAGAGTGAGGGATATACTGTTGTTTTTTGGACAACATCAGGAAGACATTGTCCTAGATTAATAATTAATAATATAAATATTGATTATTAAATAATATATATAATAAGTAATAATAATAAATAATTATTTATTATCCAAGGGATGCATCCTTTCAGTGATGGTCACCATATATTCTCTATATATGGAACACTCATCATTGTAATAATATCAATCGATCATATATCATCTCATATAGAAAAATCAACATGGTATCAGGGCAGGATTGGGCTAACTCCCTCACTGGAGGGCCCAGGATCCTGAAAAAGTTTCTTCTTATTGTAACTATGTGAGTGCTTTGAATGCTCATGATCCACCATAGAGATTCATCATGTTTAATAGATGTACCCTTCTAGACAATAAAGACAAATATTGAGAATGCTATACCAACGAAGTGAAGAGTTCTGTTACTCATGGAGGTATTGTGCATGCTGTAGTGCAATTGTTGAAAGATAAAATTATGAATACTATGAGGAAGGGGATTTTCCCATGGTTTCATCGACAATATCATTGGGCGTATGAGGAATGTGGTGAGATTTATATTAGAATAAGAGGTTAAACAATCAATCCCACATGAGCCCATATTAGAAATGGAGGTGCAACAACTCAGTTGGTAAGGAATTCCACCAGAGAAGTTATTTCACCATGGATGAAAATATTCACAGTAGAGAAGGTCACCGAAGGAGGAAGGAATGATTCCATGAAGATTTTTCATGAAGATATTTAGAAGGTTCCTCTCCTTCATCTGAGAGAACTCTTTTGGGATATATATCCGTTGAAGTGACCATCACAACCATTAAAAGATATATTCGTTGCAATGACAACCATGGAGATAGCACCACCCCTTGCAAGTCATAAGAGTCCATAGCACTAGGGTTTGGAAGTTCGAAGAAACATCCATCAAGGTTTATTTGTATCTTCAGTTGAATATCGATGGTGTCCTCATGGGGTTTTCTTGCATTGGCTATATAATCTGTCAGTCTTGCGCTCCATTGAAAACTCTTGAACAATTTGGATGAAATGGTGGAGGTGCTCCGTCTTGGCCATGAAGGGAAATATACCCTGTGAATTGGGAAAGATCCTCTATGAACTGGGTTCGATTGTGTGAACTCAGTGAAATTGAAGCCACATTATTGATGGGCTCTATCAATTTCTATTTTTGGAGGTTCCAGATGATAAGATGCAGCTGATGGGTATATGTCATTGGCCCCAAAAGCACTAAATTTGGCCTAATTTGTAGTGGAAGAGACACACTCTCTGTGTGGATTTTGTTTTCTTCCTCTACATTGCAGAGCTGGAGGAGTTTGTCAGTTCCTTGAAGTTTGTGATGTTTAATTTTGTACACAAGTATCTGCATAACCTTTCCCAGACCCCTTCATTAATGGGGGTCATAACATAATTGGGTTTGATGAGATGTAAGTATAATCTACACCAATTTAAAGTACGAGAGAGGTGTCTCCATTAGAGGAGGAGTCCTAGATCCATAATGCTTTGTAAATATCATGGATCATGTATTGGTTTGAAGAGTGGTATATGCTCTTTTTATGTTTTCTTTGGTGCGTTACATTCAGATTATGTGAGAGCCAATCTAGATGGATTCCAAGTGTGGATATGTGGTTTCAACCAATACGCGAATATGTTGGAATGCATAGAGGCATGCAACTCCCTTGCATGGTTTTCGAGAATTGATGGATACCTATTGAGTTTAGGATTCACCAAAAGCATTGCGGATCCCAACCTTTACTATAAGGTTGATGGTAATGAATCTCTGATTCTAGTACTATACATTGATGATAGGTTCCTTACTAGGGCAGTGTTGATGTTTGAAGTAGCATCATGAGACATTCTCCCCAGAGGGTCATGTGTGGAATAGTACAGGGAAATGTAGATTTCATCCTGGCATGCCTCAGATGGTCAGATGAAGGAACCAATACATTGGTTTCATGAGGAAACCTTGATATTTCTTGGGGGACATTGGCTCCATGAGGGAAAATCGATGTGTTCTAAAGAAGACATTAGTTCCATGAGGTAACCTTGATATGTATTAGACATGTGTTCCACGAGATGTCTAGTATGGACACAGTTCACGAGTGAAGCCTGAGGTTGAACACTTCAGGATATTTGGGTGTCCAGTATACATTCATGTACCCAAGGAGAAAAGGACCAAGCTAGACCATTCAGGAATAAATGTTACACTTGTGGGGTATAATGAGTCTTCAAAGGCATACCATATCTGTATCCCTTGTCAAAGATAGATTGAGGTGAGAATAAATGTTACCTTTAAGGAGGAGGTATCCTTCAGGAGATCTAGATGATCTCACATGGATATTGATAGTGAGAGACAAGAAGACATGGTGCCTTCTCCCCCTCACCCTCCAACAGTTCAGAGAGAGACAATTGAGCCTATTGATCCAATTGATCCCACTGATCTTGTAGCTCTAGTTGATGTTCCCATAAATATTGTAGTAGGTCAAAAGAGACCTACATGGGATCATTAGACTCTGAAGGAGGAAGAAGGATATGAAACTCCTCATGGTACCTTCCAAGAAAGCAAGAGACCTAAGAGATATTCATGTTATGCTGCAACTATAATCCACATCATTGATTCTGAGCCTTCTTGTTATGAGGATGCATCTAGTAAACTAGTATGGAGAGATGCCATGATGGAGGAGTATCAGTCCATCATGAAGAATGATGTGTGGGATATTGATCCTAGACCCAAGGGGAAGTATGCAATGAATTTCAAGTGGATCTATAAGATCAAACACACAACTGATTGGAGCATAGAGAAGCACAAAGTGAAACTTGTTGCTAGAGGATTCTGTCAGGTGGAGAGAATAGGTTATGAGGAGACATTTTATCTTGTTGCTCGATACAGTTATATCTGGATGATTATTTCCCTTGCAAAATCCGTGGGTTGGAGACTACATCAGATGGATGTGAAGACAACCTTTTTCAATGGAGAGATTGAGGAAGAAGTATACATAGAGTAGCCAGATGGTTTCATGATACATGAGAAGGAGTCTCATCTGTGTAGGTTAAAGAAGGACCTATATGGACTCAAGCAGGAACCCCGAGCTTGGTATGTGAGGATTGATGGACACCTGATGAGTTTGGGATTCAACAAAAGCATTTCATATCCCAACTTGTAATACAAGACTGTTAATGGTGAGTCCTTGATTTTGGTCCTCTATGTTGATGATTTATTTCTCACTGGTATAGAGAGCCTTATTGATGAATGCAAGTATGATTAGGCCTTTGAGTTTGAGATGAAGGACCTTGGTATGATGCACTATGTCTTGGGACTATAGGTGTGGCATACAACTGATGAGATCTTCCTAAGTTAGGGGAAGTACATAGTTGAGATATTAAAGAAGTTTGGGATGCTGAATTGTAAGCCCATGGCTACGCCAATGGTGACGAATCTGAAGAAACTAAGTGTTTCTTCTTCCATTTCCGACGATATTGATCCAACCTTGTACAAACATATGATTGGACCATTGATGTATTTGGATAAAACCAGACCAAATATTTTCTATGCATTGAGTGCACTTAGCCAATTTATGAGTCAGCCGAGACAAACACACTAGATTGTTTCAAAGCATATGTTGAGATACCTGTGAGGAAAAAATGGACATGGTTTGAGATATAATTCCAATATTGACATGATATTGTAGGGATATACTGACTCTGATTAGGCAGGGAGTGTAGTGGATAGGAAGAGGACCTTTGGGTGTTGCTTTAGTTTGGGATCTGCCATGGTTTCTTGGTGTAGTAGGAAACAAACTTATGTGGCTTTGAGCACCGCAAAAGAAGAGTATATTGCATTGAATGTGGCAGTCCACGAAGCAGTGTGGATTCACAATATCCTTTCATATTTATTTGGACATGTGTTGGATTCCACTATTATTCATTGTGATAACCATCACTGTGTGAAGCTCTTAGAGAATCCAGTGTTTCATGAAAAATAAAAACACATTGAGATCAAGTACCATTACATCCGAGACATGGTGCAGAGGAAGGAAGTAATGGTCCAGTACCTTCCTACATATGAGTAGGTTGTTGATGTTCTTACCAAACCCCTTACCAAGATGAAGTTCGAGTACTTCTGTGACAGACCTGGCATGGAAGAGAATGCCTCCCTTTATGAGAGGGAGTGTTAATGCTTGCAGCTTCTTGAGACATTCTCCAGATCATACTCCATTGTGACTGAGTTGAGTTTATTTTTGAGGACACTTATCTGAGATGGATAATTGGGATTGGGATTATAGCTCAATGTCTCTTGTGGAGAGAACATTAGGACACATCCCTTGTGGAGAGAACATGAGGACATGTCCCTTGTGGAGAACACATGAGGACACATCCCTTGTGGAAAGCACATGATGACACATCAAGGGAGTTGACCTTTATGTCACACACTACGAGGAGTTGACCCTATTGTTTCTAGAGGGAGTGGCCTCTAGAAGTCTAGATCATATTCCTTTGTGAATGAGTTGATTTGATCTGTGAGGACACTTATTAGATAGGGATAAACGAGTTTGGGATTATATCCCAACGTCCCTTATAGAGAGCACATGAGGACATGTCCCTTGTGGAGGGCACATGAGGACATGTCAAGGGAGTTGACCTTGATGTCACACACTATGGGGATTTGAACCTAGTGTTTCTAGAAGGAGTAACCTCTAGAATTCCACATGGGAGTGCCATGTGTGACATACCTTTTTCTACAATGCCCTGAGTAAGCATCGGGCAGACCTTCTCCTATATTGGGTTGCAGAACAAGGGATATATGATACATTTATCACAAGGGTGTACTTGTGGTAAATGTGCCCAGGCATAGTACTTCCTTGATCATGACAAGGAGTGATATGGACTCAAGGTTCTTGAGGTGGTTTCCATGTGTTAGATAGCATCAGGATGACACTCACTCATAAGGGTGTACCTGTGGTGAATGGCCCAGGTGTAGTATTTCTCCTTAGTCATGTTGATTTGACTAGGAATGATAAAGACTCAAGATGTTAGATGCTATCACATACAGACCCAGAGTGAGCCTAATCTAAGAGAGAGTTAGTTGGATTAGAGGGAGAGCCTCTGGGGGATTTTCCCCTCGATTCAAGAGGAAGACACATCTCCGAGGAATGATATATAAGTGTCACGAGTCTAGGGAAAAGTTTGTATACTTCAGAGACAAAGTTGGCATGATGCATAATGTCTCCCTCGTTGAGAGGGAGTGTTGATGTTTGGAAAACATCAAGAAGACATTCTCCTAGATTAATAATCAATAATATAATTATTTATTATTAAATAATATATATAATAAGGGAGACATCCTTTCATGGATGGTCACCATGTGTTCTCTATAGATGGAACACTCATGATTGTGATAATATCAATCGATGAGATATCATCTCATATAGAAAAATGAATAGATACAAAGTGAGGGGGAGAGAGGGGTAGATGCAAGAGAGAGAGGGAGGGTGATATAGGGAGAGAAGGGGAGGGAAGGAGGAAGAGAGTGAGAGAGGGTTCGACCTTCAAATTCACATTTTCTATGTTTGAGGAGGATATTTTCAGGTATTGAGTAACATTTTAAGATTTTGTAAAGCCAGATTGAGATTTCTTGTATAGATGAGGGGAAAAAAAACAATGATATTGTAGAAAAAAGCAATGACTTTTTAACTTTGATGTCAAGTTATAAAATTTGTTCGAAGTTATTTTTGAATTTAGATTGTTTTATGCTACCCAAGATGACGGTTTTTGGATCAAATGTAGGAAAAAACATAATAATATCAAATGACCAATTCTTTAGATTCGAGCGTCACCTCATTCTATATCTTTGCAAATTATTCAAGTTCTCTCACACTGATTACATTATTTCTAGATTTTATTGATAACTCATTTACCTCATTGAATTTATGTTATGTATGCAGGTGTAGTTTCATAATTGTTCATCAAATTTTGCAGGATAAATATCCAGGATCAAGTTCTTATGCTCAAGACATTCCCGTGGTCTCAAAATTCCACAAGCTCTTATTAGGAGAAAGATACCACAAGCAGATGTTTAATGAAAATGGAGAGATTATTTTCCCTACCAATACTAACATGCCATCTTCCAACAACTTTCTTGGGTCAATGGTATTACACCATGAATTTGATCTATTTTATGTAGACAACCCCATAGGGCGTAAGAAAACGATGTTTGAGTAATTGTATTTTTGGATTTTCAATGGAAATAATGTAAATGTATTGCTTAATTCAACATTTGTTTTATAAAGGGGTTCGTTTCATGTTTATTATTGGGGAAAAATGCCCATGATTCTAATAAGTGTTTGGTATAATGTTTGAACATATTAAAAGCATTGTGTTACTAATATTATCAATGTAATGTTTAATATTTTTACAATCATGATTATGATGACAAACGACCTATCTACTTTCTAATGTTGCATCCCACTATGATGTCAAGTCATGAGCCTACTGCTAAACGAAAAGAGATTGGAGAGGAAGCATACCGAGAATGGTTGAAACAACCACCTATTCAATTCCCACTACATCCTAAGTCACCAATTAAAAACCTCCACAGTAATACTAGTTATTCACATGTTGGGGATGAAGGAAATGATATAGAGGTTGGTATGGATGATTTATTGCAGGATACCTAGGACATGGAGGGAATGTTGTTAGATGCATTCTAGAAAAATGAACTAAGTGATGACACTGATGTTGTAGATACCTTCTACAAAATCTTGAAATATGATTTCATCACCCCTCTATTTGGTCCAACACAACATTTTGCAAGGTCTACCCTGTTGGGTATGTGTTATATTGTGTTATTTTCGCCGGTTTCGGGCCGACATATTATCGCTAGGCCGACATATTTCCGGGACGACATATTTTCGGGACCACATGATATTAGGTGGTTTTCAGCACATGGTTTTTGCCGATGGTTTTCTATTTTCGGTTAAGGAATTAGGGTTTTGGACTAATCCAGGTCATTGGGTTAGGGTTTTGGATGCCGCTGACTCCTATATGTATATTGTATTGTAAACAATGTAACACAAGGTGTATCAATATAATATATGCTGGTTTTCCCAGTTTGGGTTTCCAGGTGAAAAATCTCTGTGTAATGTTTGTATTTGCCATTGCATCTTTTCTGTTCTTTTCTGAATATCAGTGTGCAGTAGATATTGTACAAAGTTAGAATTTACATTTGGTATCAGATCTTTATTGGCTTCAGGGGGACGCCTTTGTCGTCAAGGGTTTGGCTCGGGACTGTGATAAGCCTTGTTACAGTGGGAGATCTGCGGTATTGTTTTTCAGGTGAAAAGAAATGGCAAGCAATTCAAAGATGGAGATCGAGAAGTTTAATGGGAAAAGATTTGAGCTGTGGAAGCTCAAGATGGAAGATCTTTTGGTGGAGAGAGATCAGTGGATCGCGGTAGATCCAGGTACGACACCTACATGAACTTCTGCAGATGACTGGAAAAAGATGGATCGGAAGGCAAAGAGCACAATTCGATTGTGTCTCTCCGATTCAATATTACTGAATGTGTCAGAGGAAGCTACAACCAAAGATTTATGGGAAAAGTTGGGGAAGTTGTATCAGTCTAAGTCCCTGGTAAATAAACTATTCCCGAGAAAGAAGATGTATAACTTGAGGATGAGAGATGGAGACTCGGTGACAGAGCATTTGAACGCCTTCAATACTGTGGTAAGTCAGTTAATATCTGTTGATATTAAAATTTCAGATGAAGATAAATGTATCAGTTTGTTTTGTTCTTTACCAGACTCGTGGGATAGTCTGGTTGTGGCCATAGGTAGTAATAAAAATTCTTTGAAGTTTGAAGAAGTGGTCTCATCCTTGTTGTCGGAGGAGATGAGACGAAAGAATATGGAAGGACATAGCACCGATGCATTATTTGCAAGAGGACGTTCCCAGGAAAGAAATAGATCTAATTTCTCAAGTGGGAGATCTAAGTCTAAGGGTAGATCTAAATCTCCTGGAAAGTTTGGAAAGGTATGTTGGAGGTGTGGAAAAGAAGGGCACTACAAGAAGCAGTGTAGATCCAAAGT
>ML783486.1:99926-110020 GCA_009831015.1 Picea engelmannii | reverse complement strand
ATATATGTAATGTAATATTGCAATACATTGCAATCCAAAGTAATAAAACGCGCGCACACCAACAATCTGGGCCACAATATATATGGTCATGTGTATTACAATGTGTCCACGGGTCGGGGCTATGCCCCAACCTGCCCCCCTTTCCACTTACACATATATGTAACTTCAAATAATTTAACCCTCGCATACATTTCAAGAAACATACGGTGGCGTAATGGTAGGCGGATGTTTGTTAAGGCTTATATAGAGGGGGAGGTCTGGGGGTCGAACCCCACAGACTCCCACATACAATTTTACATAAAAAATATAGACCAACCGACGAGGGACACGTGGCGCCCATGCATTGGGCCACGTGCCCTCATACCATTTGCTGCCAATGCGACACATGTCATCATCGTATTCGCCAATGAACAACCAACCAACAACAACCACATCACCTCCGTACGGTCTGTATGGTCCTGCCACGTCATCGTACGGGCTGTACGGACTGTACAGACAGGTACAATCAGCATCCCAAAATTTTGCCTGTTTGGCTTGGCGGACAGATCGCGATATCCCCTCCATACGGACTCCGTTTGTGAAAGTAAATATACCACCGGAATCAGGAAGACGAGACAGACACAATGGAACTGTTTTCGTCGCATTCCAAGCACTTTGAAAATTGAGCAAAATTTGATCCCCTGATCAAACAACAATCCAATCAAGCGAATCAATTGGCTGGGGTTTTAGCATAGTTGTCATGAATAAAATCCATTCCATGATTCGGGTGCACTTGCACAGACTTAAATGAGCATATTGTTTTTATAAAAGTAGAGTCGTTCCTTTTGAATTGAAACCGAACAGAGTTGCATTCCTGTTCTAAGAAGATTACATGACACAACATATCGTAACAACCAAACTCAATAAAATCGTTTACCAACCACAGCATATGGATCATAACGAAATCAAATCCAGTCAAATCTCATTCTAAATTGATCGTGAAAAACTTCCTGTTTGGAATGGATACAAAATGAATTGAACTGAAAGCAAACCAATAATTTCGTTAACTCAATCAGGCAAACCAATCAATCAAATCCAAACGAAAACCATTCAAATCCAATCAAAATCTATCGATGGATATACTGGGAATAATCAAATCATATACTATATCGAAATTTCTTTTTATTTTTAGCAAACAAAACAATGTACAAGATGCACACATTATAACATAGCCATTTCAAAATGTAAACAAAGCTATTCGAAAACATAATTCAAATCATTACATCAATCTATCCACTCACACAACTAAAACGATATTAAAATCCATACCTGTACAACGACGAGACGACTTGATCATGCCAATTTGGAGTTGATAACTTCCGTAGCCAATTCAACATTTTTGAAAAGGATCGAGCTTGTTGTCTTCTGTTTCTTATCAGCTGCTTGGAGTTGGTCTCGTTGGATGGTCAATACCTCATTTCGACTTTCCAGTGATTGGATTTTTGATTGGAGTATGGGAACATCAATGTAATAAAATTCCAACCATAAATCGCATTGGTCACAGGAATACTGTGTGGGGTTTGAAAGAGCAGGCGAGGGTTTGGACATGTGGCTAAGGGTTTCATTAGGCAACTTAATACCAGGGTAGCTAGGGTCGTTTCTTAGGCAGGGGGGAAGATTTGTTACGAAATCGTAAGGTGGTTCAAGGCATAAACGCTGTGAGTAAGGGTACTCGCTGGCTAAGAATTGTTCCATGTCGGAATCCAAATCCTCACTAAGGACAATAGGGTCTCGCTCAGTAGAGGGTTTAGGCTTGTTTCTAGCCATTCTCGAAATGAGACAGGCATTCCTTTTTCCTTTGGCATTAGCAATAGGGTTTGCCTTGGTCTTTTTGCTCATAGGTTTCTTTGTAGGCTCGGACTTGTTAGTTCCAATGTCTGGTAAGTCAACCTTAGGGTCGGGCGAGGGTTTAGGTAGTAGGACATGTAAGGGTATAGGCGGCTCGGCCTTGGTTTCAATTACCACAGGCTTGTCAACCGGGACAGGGTCTAAATCCTCAAAACCATTATGAGTGGTGAAAGCTCTCTAGCTATCACCATGCAAACTCAAATGATAAACAACGATAATCTTAATAAGTCCATGATGAAACAGGCTACTGTCAGCCTTCTACCTTTTAAATCTTTTTGACATATTATATAAGCTGCGTTGAAAGTAGAGAGGCATGTTTAAAGGATACCCTATAAAAATCATCAGCAAACGCAGGTGGTAGAGAAACACGAGCCTGTATCAACCTTCACAGGTCATGAACTTCTTGACTAACATTAATAGGTCGTGCCATCGTGGTTTGAGCATAGATATGGGCATACCTCTGTCACACGAAGTGACTTTGCGCGAGAGAAACAATAGTGTCCATGGAACCTCCTCGACCTTACAGTTCTTAAACCAACGCTGTCCCGAGGCAGGTAACCCTGTAGCAGAGCTGATAAACTTCTCATTGATCTCCAACTGTATGTCGCCCACCTTGGATCTACAGCCATCGAAAGTCATGGAAAACTGTCGTGCTACACAGAGATTAAAACCCTCAAATCGTTGCACGAAGGTGAGCCATCCGTTGTCCTCCAAATTTTTCCGAGCATTGTCAAACATTAACAAGGCTTGATTGTCATTTGGCTCGATTCTCACGACTGGTGCCATGGAGCCGAGCACATGGTAAGCCGAGGGTTTGGATCATAACACACACAGGAGCAGGGCTACCCAAGCTAACAGAAGTGAACGGGCAAAAGGGATAGGCATAAATGCCATCGTGCGAAGGTGGTGGAGCTTATCTCTGCCATGCAAAATAGTAATTGCCAAAGTACAACCGCCGATTTACATAGTAGTTCAACCCATTATAGCATAGTTCAACAGTCATATCACTTGGCCGACTAATGAATCAAATGGCAAGTGTATAAACCAATGCGCAATCAACATTGTGCCAAAGTTTTAAGCCATAAATCATTCCAGTTAAAACCAAAATCAAATATTAACCATGTGCCAATGTGTATTCATATAATCAATAGTTTAACCAACGTGCCAATGGGTATTCATATAATCAACCAACCAATAGTTATGAAAACCTTAACATAGGGATTATATTAACAAGATATGTATGAAAGATTTAAACATAATATCCATATATCTTATGAAACCAAAGGTCAAGTAGGTCAAATAAAAAGCCAATCCAAATACCAATGCATTACTTACTCAATAAAACCCAGTCACACAATCAATATAACAATGTCCAATGAATACAGTTCGAAAGTTTTGCCAGCCACATAACGATAAGTGCAATGTAAGCACAATAGGCATATTGACAAGAAAGACAATGACAGTTCAAATAGTGATTTTAATGCGACTTCGAAAAACTAAGTTTTCACGCTTACAGTCATGAAAACAAAATGAAGGTAAATGTGCAAATGTCACAAAGAATAAAAATGTCGTCTGTTTAAAAATGCGATGAAAAATTGATGTTTGCAAAACATTGGTATAGGCATCTTATAAGACAAATGGAAAAATGTGAATTGGTTGAGAACAAGACTGCATCCAAGAAGGAATTAAAAATGAACAACAAAGTAACAATGGATGCCATCCTAGATAGATTACCCGATTCAGTAAAAATAAAAGTGGGAAAATGTTCATTAGCCAAATATATTTGGGATAAGCTACATAATATCTACTATAAGAAATCTCCTCTTATCACAGATCCAGAGCATGTTGATCAATATAAAGAAGATGCTGAGACAAAACAACAAGAAGGAATCCCATCATGTTAGATAGATTGAGAAGAAGAATAAGAAGGTGAAGTAGATATTGAGGTAGAACTAATCTATGACTTAAGTGAGCTAAAAGAATAAAGGAAGAAAAACAAGTCCCTCAAGGAAGAATTGATCAAGGTAAAGGAAAATTATGAAGAAGTCCAACAAATTATCATAACTCTAAAGGTTCAACTGGAAGGAGCCAAAGTGATTGAAGAAACTCTAAAAAATCAGTTGGAATAAAAGCAGTGTTTGGAAGCTGAAATAGTATCACTAAGAAAGGAAGCAGAGAAGAAAGAAGAGACTTTGGCAAGTCATCTTAAGCAAATATCGGAGGATTTAAACACGCTTGGAGAAGAATTCAATCAACAAGAAAGAAGATTTGAAGAAGAAACCATCTCCTTGAAAACCCAACTTGAAGAAGAAAAAAGAATGAAAGAAGTAATGAAGATCCATATGATGAAGAAAAAATAAGATTATGAGAAGCTTGAAGAATAAGTCATCTCATTGAGGGTTTCAATTGACAAGCTCAACAAGAAATTGAAGAGCTCTCACGTACCAGAATATATTCTCAGTTGTCAAACGTCACCACCTCATGCAAAGAAGATGAAAAATTCCAATCCCAACAAGAGAGTTGAAGAAAGAGGAATCTCCACACCACCAATAAATAAATATGAAGAGAAGGCTAAAGGAAAGAATTATGGTCAAGAAGAGTAAAAAAGGAACGAATGCAAAAGAGACATATTTCCAAGAATACCTTCTACCTCCATGCAATAAGGAAGCGTCAATCATTATGAAGGAAATAACAAAAGAGAAGATCGTGATAAGATAAGGCATGAATTTAGAAGAACTACATCACAAAGAGGATCACTTGCTTCTAGGTATCAAAGTTTATTTCCAAGATATTGTTTTACTTGTAATAACTTTGGAAATGATGTTGTAGATTGTAGACCATATGGAAGAAATGTTCAAGCAAGAGATGTTTATGTGTCCCCCTACAATATTGAATGTTTCAAATCTTACAACTATGGACACACAGATCATGATTGTAGAAGCATGATGGAGCCTTCCATGAAAGAAAACACTGATATTAGGTACAAGAAAATTTGGAGAGGAAATGAAAATAAGAAGAAAAATTGAATGAAAAACTCCTAGAGATCACACTCACAGGATTTATAGAGTTGTGAGATCATGATGAATCCACAAACAAAGAGGAAGATGTCAGAATTCAAAATGATGATCCTACAAAAGAGAAGTATTATATATTTTTATAAGCCATCCATCTTGGAGACTCCCAGTAAATGTGAATTTTGAAGAGAGGGATTCTAAGAAACAACTATTACAGATTGGAGAACTATCTTTCAAGAAGTCTAAATTGCTTGTTTGGTTTTGTGAAGGCAGATTCAAAATGATTTGATTGCAACAGTACATAATGTGTCATGACATATTGGTTGATTACTTCAAGGTGTAGTTTAGAACAGATCTCCATGTAGGTATGAAGAGGTTAGCTGGAAGTTACAAGGAATATCATTGGTACACCTTTGAGGCAGAGATTCATGACTATATAGAGGATTATAAGAACGTGTTCAAGAAATGATACATTCATTACATATTTGAGAATGTGTACTTGTTGCAAACTTGTTGATTTTGATTTGAAGATAGAGAAAACTAGTGGACATGTTTGATTAATATTGAGAAGCAGATCAATTGCAACATATTTGGAGAAGTCTTCAGAACAATAAAGTGACAGATGGGTCAACATTGTGTGTAGTTGAGTAGCAGAGTCATGGACAATTTTGTGACATATGGACATAGATGAATTCATGAGATATTTGGAAGATCTAGAAGACAATACTTGACATGAACCAAAGAAGATACATGACAATGGATGAGCCCAAGAGGAATTGAAGAAAGACTCATTGACATTATCATCAATAGGAATGTTCAGTAAAGCCTATGACTCATAAAATAAGCATATTGATAGATGGAACCAACTAGTCACATGAAGGCAAGCCGTGAGATGCACAACAAGATAGGGGAGAGAAACCGCCAGGAGAAGTTATACTGTCAAGGGGAGATTGTTGAATGATTATGTCATTAATGTCATATCAGTAAAGTCATGATAACATACGAAGACTTGAAGTAGAGTGATGAAGGAACCTTGAAATGAACACTTTTAATAAATGTCAGTGGATTATAGTAACATGGAGTACCAATGGACAAGAAGCCCCAAAAGATAGGAAATGAATCATATACATGAATCCACACATTGATCTACATGACATATTGCAAATAAGAAAGGGCGAGGGAGATTGTCAAAAGAAGGTATACTATCATAAGGATTTACCCGTTACCATTGATGTCAAATGGGGAGAGAAAAATCAGAAGCATGAATACAGGGGGAGAAATGGTCACAGGGGGAGCATGAGTGTTGCCATCAATTCTAAAGGGGGATATTGTTGGAAAATTGGTTGTCATTGATATCAACCCTAGAATAATCCTCAAATAAAGTTTGGAATATTATAGAAGTGATGGGTCTATTTGAAGGAATCTCCAAAGTGGTCCCCTTATGGTGTAGCTTTAAGAATGGCCCTCACAGGAAGATGCTTTGAAGAAGTATACAAGAAGCCCCAGAAATATGTTTAAGTGGTTAAGAATCCCTAGAGGTGTGGTCATGAAGCCCAAAGTTGATTGAAGAAAAAGAGTGTGAAGGACATTGAAAATGCATGCAAAACATCCATTGATTGATAGTCCTCGTCAAACCATCTCCAACGGTAAGTGGAACGCCACATGGTTCCTCATGGTTGAGGAGTTATGCCCTATTAAATATGAATCCCCAAATTATGGTCAAGAATCCACATATCTAAGGTCAAGAAGTTATAAGTTGACCCTAAAGTCAAGCGAAGGAGAAAAAAATGTTGCAAACAAGAAGTTATAAGTCGACCCTAAAGTCAAGTAAAGGAGGTACTTGAAAAAGTATAAATACACATCAAGAACCTTTAATTTTCATCATTCAATCTTGTGATCCCTTAGGAAAACATTAACAGTGAATTTCAGAGGCAAGCTGAAGCGAACAAGGGAGAAATTATAGGGGGAGATGAAGTCTTGTGATGATGTCTTCTAAGGTATGTTTTTTAAAAGTCTTATTGCCATTTTTGCTATAACTGTTTTTCTAGAATTATTCAGATAGTGAAACTTGGAGGATATTGATAATACATATCAAGGTACTTGGGGTACTAATTTAAGCTTTCGGGTCTGTAATTTTGGATATACACTCTACGGAAGATAGGGTTTTTGACTAGTCCTGTAACTACTCTCAAACATGTGATCCGGGTAAAATAATCATAACTTCTTCATAGAGGATCCAAATTCATTAAGACCAATTGAATTAGAAAGAGTACAAATTGTAGTAGTTTTTTCTAGAAGTTTTAGAATCAGATATAAAACGCTTATCATGTGGCATGCTATACAAGTTCTCTCTCCAGAATAGGCCAAAATTTAGGAAGTTCTTCCATTTTCACTATAACCGTTTTTTAGGAATGATTCAAGGAGAAAAACTTGGAGGAATTTTAGAGAAGAAATAAAAAACAATTGAGTACAAGTTTCAAACCTTGATTCATTACATGTATAGAGTTATACTTGTTGAAAGTCATGGTTTGTGACTAATCCAAAAACTGGTCCCAAACATGTGTTCAAGATAAATTTAAGAAGTGATGTTGGGGTTTATATGTGGACCCATGTGGACCAAGGATATTTATGTGGACCCAATTTATAAGGGGACCCATGTTGATGATGTTTATGTATCAGTTATGGTGTATCCTTTTTTGATGATGATGATGTATCAATTATGGTGTATCCAGTTTTGATGATGATGATGCATCAATTGTAGTGGAGCTATTTTTGATGATGGTGATATATCAGTGACAGTGACAGGTTGATTATCAGTGATAATGACAAGTTGATTATCAATGATAGTGATAGGTTGAATATCAGTGACATTTTCAATAACAGGTTGAGTCTCCATTTATATTTTAGGGAGGAAGGAAGGGGAAAGGAAAGGGGGTTGTAGCCTCCTTTCGGTTGGAGCCAGAGAGTACATGAAGTCATTTATTCCTTTAGATTGGAGCCTGTAAAATAGGGGGTTGGAGCCTCCTTCCAGTTGAAGTTGGAGAATACAGGGAGTCGTAGCTTCCTTTAGGTTGGAGCTTATAAACTAGGGGGTTGGAGCCTCCTTCTAGTTGGTGCTGGAGAATCTTGGAAGTTGGTGCTTCCTGTGAATGTAATATTGAAGATATATATTAAAAAACGTTTCATGGTTTTCTCCCATTTGGGTTTCCATGTCAAATTCTTATTTACTGTGAATTTGTGGTTATATGTTTATGATATGTTAAATGCAATCATAAGTGAATGGAATTGTTGATGATGTAATGTTTACATGTTGTAACTAAAATGGTTTAAAATGTTCAATACTGATTCACCCCCCCTCTCAGTATTGGTGAATATTCCAATAGATACAAGAGAAATATGCGATGTTCAGTCATAACCCACGTGGAGAAGATCTGGATGCACTAAACATAGGGATCGGGTGAGAAAAATCTTTAATAACTTCTCTGAGTACCACATTATATTTATAATATTGCACATTTGAATTGTAACATGTATTATGCTTTAATTAATCCTTTTCTTATTAGACACAGGACATTGCCCTTTGTTCACTTTTTTACAAGTGCATTTCTTCCCTATATGTGGGCATATGGGCATCATTTTCACACCGAGTATGCTGATGAAGGTCACATCACACAATATTGTGGAGTGGAGGTCAAGTTCGACCAATCTAGTCGTGCTAGCCATCGTGATGAAAACCTGATAGAGGGGAAGTTATGTTACATTGGAAAGATACAAGAGATCATGCAAGTGGAATTCTCATCATTTCAATATGTTATTGTTTTTTGCAAGTGGTGGGATACCTTTGACCGGAGAAATGTAAAGAAATATCATGATAGTGGGCTAATATGTATTAAATCTAAAAAAATGTGGGTTGAAAGTAAGGAGCCTTATGTTTTCCCAAAACATTGCAACCAAGTGTTTTTTTACCCAGATGTGTTGGATGGGGATTGGTGGTTTGTACTGAGACATGATCTAAGATCTAAACATATTTTTGAGCAATGTTACAATGCCAAGCGAGGAGGATAATCAGGGTGATGGAAATGAAAACTCATTTCATGTAAATGATTTGTTTGGACATTTATATTGTCGATGTGTCATTTTATTATGGGTATCTATAATGGACAATTGTGTTTTTTTTTCTTCATTTTATAATTATGTTGGATATGAAAAGTTAACAACCATTTACAACCACCATATTTAAAATACATTAAATAGACGTACAAGCATAAGATTTGGTTTTGATATATTTTCATTGTCATATTTATTGTTTATTATAGCAAATTTATGTTGTATTGTATTAAAATATGTTTATGTTAACCTTTGAATTACTAAACATTAATTGGAATACCACAAAGTTTGTGGCATACAATAGTAAATATTTATTTTAAATTATATTTTATTAACGAAAAATGAATATATTAAAAAATATTCAAACCTCAAAATGTTTATTGTTTGAAAAAATCAAAATTCAAATAAATATATACTTACTTTGATGGAACTTCTAAGGACAATTCCAACAAAATAATTTTGTGCAACATCTATAGTACTTGTGGTGTACTTGGCATTACCAACTTTAATTGCATTCCCCACCTTAACTAGTAAAACTATCATGACCTTCATCTATTCCACTCCATCCTTTAGTTTTATAATCATATAAAATTATATTAATAATTCTTTTCACATTCTCCTTGAAATAAGTGTCAATATAGGAAGGACATGGGAATTATAAAAGAGGATTTTTCTAGAGCCTAGTTAGAATCAAAGAAAATTTTAATTATTTATACTTATCTAAAAGTATAGAATCCTTTATCAATTTTACTAATTCTTAAAATACTAATTATAAAATGTTGGCTGATATTACTTTTTAATAAAAGATTCATAAAGTTTGTATTAGAGTAAAACATTGTAAAACCATTTCATCGAAAGTGTGTATAGATCAAAATGTATTATTATTCTCTATATTTATTGTTTTAAATTTAGTTGAATAAATTTCATATATTATAATAGTTGGATAATATAAATTAGTAAAATCTTCGAAAAAATTAAATATTAATAAAATAAAATCATTTTTATTTTAGTAAACAATTATATTATAACGACAGGGTCTTCACCTTGTTTACCAATATCTTATCATGTTCATTCATAAAGGGTGTT
>ML783486.1:17698-75779 GCA_009831015.1 Picea engelmannii | reverse complement strand
GGTAAAAATTTACATAACTAATTATTTGGCATAAGCATAAGAAAAAAATAAGCATAAGCATCTTTTTCAAGCATCTTTATAAAAAAAACTAACTTTATAAGAAAAATACTAACTTTATAAAAAATTTCTTATTAACTAAACCAAAAACAACTTTAAACACAAAAATATAAAAAATAATAAATTTTTCATTCCAGTGGTTTGATTGAAAAAAAGTAATAATTAAATTTTATATAAAAGGAAAAGGAAGAAATAAATTCCAGGGCAGTTAAACTAATGGAAGATACAGTAATAATGATTGACATGTAAACATTTAATGACTGGTGAATTATGTCATTACAATCTCTTAAAACTTTAATTTATTTTTTATTTAAAAAAGTTAAAATAGCAACAATAATTATAAGCAAAAGTAAGTGAAAGAAAAACTGAATTGCATGTGTTATAATAGCTAGAAATAAACTATTATAGTGATTAACATGATAGCATATAAATCGTATCCATGTAAAAAAGTATAACTTTTATTCTTTCTAATTTCAGAAATAAAATTAAAAACAAATACCATTTAAAATGCTAAGAAATTGGTTATCTGTTTAAGGAACTAAAATGCATAGCAGAGGCTGGTTAAACAAATCATATATGAAGATTAGTTGAGGAATGAGTTAATATCAAGTTAAAATCAAGTTACAACCAATTATTAGATGTGCATGGTTATATATAATTATTAATTTCTCAATACATTTAAGGGAGAAAAGATTGAGTAAGGGAAACAACAATCAGGTTGCCTTGATCCAAATATCCTATATCGAAGGCGTTCTAAGTAAGGAAAACAACAATCAGGTTGCCTTGATTGAGTAAGGGAAACAACAATCAGGTTGCCTGGTCTAAGTCTCCAAACATACGTAAAAAGGAAGGCTCTTCACTAAATTTCACTATATGTTTAGGAAGGAATATTACAGAAGATCAATTTCCATCATATCATCTCGGATACCTCTAAAGAAAGATTTACTGAAACTATACAAATTTTTTTGTGAAGGCTGATTATGTAGAATTAAACATGATTGATAAAAAGAAAGGAGTTGAAATAGTGGAGCCAAATCAAGTTAAACAATTCAATCAGTTCTAGAGTGGAGCAAGAACATAGGAGGTCTTGAGAATTTCACTAACTATATAGCAAGTGACAAAATAAGTTCGGTTCTATGCTTAATCGCCAGGTGTAATTATTACTTATGTTAACTATGAGTTGACAACACTCACAAAGTTAAATTTCTTGTCCTGAAGATTCAAACTCACTATTTGTTGTTGTCCATACTTCATTCAATTCCATCATAACCTTAACTAGGATGACATGTCAGAACTCAAATGACACAGTTTAAGAAAGGCCTCTGGATTAACATCAATTTAAACAAATAAAAGGGGCTATAATTTGGCAACACCGCTAACCTATCGTTGACGTGGAAACTCCAACTTAACGTCATTATAATATCTGATAACGACCCTTGTTTAAATACCATCAAGATCATTATAATATCTGAAAACAACCCTTGTTTAAATACCATCAATAATTTATGCCCAGATTTTTTACTTAAGTTTGCAGAATAAAAGTGACAGTTGATTAGGAGAGATCACTTGTGACACTTACCAAAACCTTAACTATTGTAATTTATAATGTGTAAATGAATTAAATTCTAGGATTAAAAATTTACAGCTCGAATTGCTCGGCTATCGCAATCCAATCTTTCTTAGCATCGACAGGTGACATCAAAACAGTCCAAACATGAAACTTATTTAAACATATTAAACATTTTTACATTTAAATCAATTATAAAAAAAATACACGAAACTTACTAATCTGCTGCGCTCGTGACCTCCCGACGACCTCCGCCTCACATCCACTGCGCTCGCGACCTCCCGAAAACCTCACACATCAAACGACAACACAGACCTCCATGCGCTCAACGACCTCAAACATCAAACGACAACACAGACCTCCGTGCACTGATCGACCTCACACATCAAATGACAACACAGACCTCCGTGTGCTCAGGGACCTCACACATCGAACGACAACACAGACCTCTGTGTGCTCAACGACCTCACACATCAAATGACAACACAGACCTCCATGCGCTTGACGACCTCACACATCAAACGACAACACATACCTCCATGCGCTCGCAACCTCACGAACACAGAGAGAAAACAGGCTCTCCCAGAGGCATCCGCCAACAAAATTTTGTAAAACATTGCAAATTCGATGTGTGGCTAATATATAAACCATATTTCGGCCGAAAGATAGTTCGGCCGAACAATGTTTCGGCCGAACAATGTTTCGGCCGAACTATCTTTCGACCGAAAACGTATTGCCGAAAAGAAAATATCTGGCCGACCAAATTTCTACACGCAAATCGAGGGGGCGTTTATTGCACCGTTCGATTTGACGTTTATTTTTCGGCCGAAAAATACTTTGGCCGAAAAATATTATTTGTTCGGCCGAAAAAATGTTTTTCAAAATTTTGGAGACCTGATTGTCACGAAAGTGTAACCCACCTTTGTGATTCCACCCTTCCCTCTCTTAACACTTTTGGATCTGCATTTCTTCTTGTAGTCCCCTTCTTTTCCACATATCCAACATACCTTTACAAAATTTCTGAGAGATTTATATCTTCCCTTAGATTTATATTTCTCACTTGAGGACTTAGATATATTTCTTTCCTAGGATCATCCTCTTGCAAATAATGCATCTGTGCTCTGTCCTTCCATGTTCTTCTACCTCATCTCCTCTGAAAACAAGGATGAGACCACATAATCAAAAATTAAATTAGTTATTTTACTACCTATCGCCATAACCAGACTATCCCATGAATTTGGTAAAGAGCACAATAAACTGATACATTTGTCTTAATGTTTTTTTTTAATATCAACGGATAATAACTGACTTACCACTGTATTGAAGGTTTTTAAATGCTCTATGACCGAGTCTCCATCTTTCATTCTTATGTTATACATCTTCTTCCATAAGAAAAATTTGTTTACTGGGGACCTATATTGATGCAAAGTCCCTAACTTATCCCCTAATGCCTTGGCTATAGCTTCCCCAGACATATTCAGTAATACTAAATATGAGAGACACAACCAGATTGTGCTCTTTGCCTTCTAATCCAATTTTTCCCAGTCTTGTGCTAATGTTCCTGTAGGTGCAATACATGGATCCATAATGATCCATTGATATTTTCCACCAACATATCTTCCATATTGAGCTTCCACAACTCAAAAATTTGTCCATTAAATTTCTTGATCACTATTTTCGAACTGTTTGCCATTTATTTTCACCTAAGGAATCAATACCATGAATCTCCCACTGTAACAAGGGTTATCACATACCCAAGCCAAAACCCTGACAAAAAATGCATCCCCTTGAAGCCAATAATTGCTCTTACACCAAATGTGGATTTTAAACTTCTACAATTAATTACTGTAAATAGATTCTTAATAAAAAAAATATATATATATAATGGCACACACACACACACATTACACATATATTTTACCCTAGAAATACAAATTGGGAAAACCAACAATCTGTTTAGAGCCACACCTCTAATCTTCTATTCATCATATCTCCATTGTTTAAAATACAATATAATATATAGGATCTCGCAACATGAAAAAAACCTAATCCATTGACCTGGATTAGTCAACAACCCTATTTCCTTAACGAAAATTAGAAAACCATCAATGAAAAACCATGTGCTGAAAAACTGCTAAAAAACAAACACAAAAAACACCATTTTTTTCGGGGGTATTTCCCCCGAACTGTCACATAGAGGGGATCCTACCCCCCTGCAAACCCACCAGATAGGGGGGATCCAACACTGTATGACCCCACGAGTAAGGGGGGTCAACGGCCCCCCCAACCCCCATGCACACTGGTCGACACAAAGGATACACTACATTTAGTCATGCAAAGAATATAACACATAGCCAACAATATTGTTGAACTTGAATAATGCATCAAAAACATCCATGGAGATGATGGATGATATTTTGGGACCAATCAATAACCCTTTTGTGGTGATCTACATAGACACCATCCTCATCTTCAATTAAAAAAATTAAAATAATCTAAAGCACATTCAACAATTATTAACAACTTTGTTGTAATGCAAGCTACACACCAATATAGAGAAGCACTCATTTGGTATGCAAAGGATCCAATATTTGCAATACATTATGGATAATCATGGAGTGCAAATTGATTTATTAGGATATTTAGACACTTAGGAGTTAGTTAAGATCAAATTGGTCTAATATGTTTTTAGGTAAAAATGTGTTTCTTAGTGTGCATTAGTATGCATTTGTAATTATGTAATTTGACGGTCATGATATGTTCTAGACATAGAGTGATCCAATGCCTAAAAAATGATAAAACGTCAATGATTACATTCCACTTCGAGGGGGAAGCCTTCTTTTACAATATATCCAACTCAGAAGACAAGATGAGATAAGATGATCCTAAGGCTAGGTCTCCTTCGTATATATATAAGGGTACATTGAAGGGTTCTAGCCTACATACAAATATAACACTAGAAATGTAATAATTCAATATATATGGGCTTAATAAGGGGTTTTATACTTAACATGGGGATTTTCTAGGGCTTAATATGCCCCCCCCCCTTCAAACAAGTGTTGTCCTCAACACTTGACTAACTGCGGGTGAATCTGCATGCTCATCTTCCCATGTTGCCTCTTCCACTGGTAGGTTCTTCCATTTGATTAGGTACTCAGTAATTACTCGATTTTGTAGCCACTTAATCCTCATTTCAAGTATTGTTTATGGTTCTAGTATGATTTTCCCTTCTTAATTAATATTTGGTAAAATAGTTTAGACTGGGATCTTGTCACTAATTACCATTTTTAAGAAAGAAACATGGAAGACTGGATGTACATGTGAATATGGAGGTAACTCCAATTTGTAATTCATACTTCCAACCCTTTGCAACACCTTATAGGGGCCATAATATTTGGGTGCTGATTTATTTTCCTTCTTTTGTTTCTCGAGGGACATCTATTTTTATGGTTGTAGCCTCAAAAATACCCAATCCCCCACTTCAAATTTCCTTTCACTACGATGTTGATTTGCTTGTTGTTTCATCCTATTTTGTGTTGTTGGTCCTAAGGTCTACACCTAGCTACTAAGGGTAGAGCGAGGCCAGCTTAGTTGTTGGAAAGATTGGTTTTTTATGATTTAAGTTTGTTTGTTTTCATGGTCATATGATAGATGTGTTTTCAAGGACAAGAATCTAGTTGGGATGTTCAACACCATCAACTACAAGGTTTTCCTTAGATGGTGGCATGAATTTTGGTAAACAGATAAAGGTATAAAGATAAAACAGAGGAAATACTAACAAGCATACACTTTGTCACTTGCTATATGAAATTTCAGAATTGAAATAATATTTCAGACCCAAAACATGTACCTGGACACAAATCCTCCAAACAGGTTGTATGACAATAAAAAATTTACTGAAAAATAACTGAAATCATGTTGTATGACAATAAACATTTCGTTGAGACAATAACTGAAAGGAAAAGAAACAATGCTTTGCATATGTTTCAATTTGCATTCAGATAAGATAATAAGACAAATAAGATTCGAAAAAGAAAACAATCTGTCACCATAAATTATATTCACCAGGTGGAAAACTTAACAGTGTGATACTTCAAAGAAAAACCAAATCCTGATGTTTGATACCCCAAAAAACTAAACCCTTTTACATTCATATATTCCTCTATTTATCCTCCTGAAGAGAGGTTTAGAATACCTATCTAGGATTTAAGTTCTAAAGTTCAACTTTACATTGCATTTAGATCCTATAGATACTAACTTCACTGTTACTTCCTAATTACAACTTATAAACATTTCTCTAAGCTGAGTGGAGTTGAGTTCAAGTGTTAGTTCATAGGGATAACTCCCCATCACTTTGACCTTAACCAAAAACATTGTTCTTATAAAAAATAGCAATTTATTACAAGTGGGAGAAATACCTCTAACTAAACCAAAAGATTCTATCAATGCAACTAGAACTATTGTTGATAACTGAAGTGGAAGAGATGCATAAAAAGAGTCTTCATAACTTGTAACTGGTTGTGGACTTTGCATTGCTACCCATGCATGCCAATAATGTGGAGATTAGCCATGCATAGTGGTAGATCAAGCTGACACATGGATAATTATAATATTTTTTTTTTGAGGCGACTATGGACATCCAGGCGAGCGAAGACGTTCCAGGCGAGCGGGAAAATGAAGTTTGAACCAGAGCAGTGAAGACGTTCCAGGCGACTATGGACATCCATCTTCATCTCCCAGGCTCTTCACCAGTTCTCCTCTTGACCCCGAGGCTACCGTTTAATTTCATCTTAAGTGTTGAATATTTCCGGAAGGCTTTTTGATCATGTGATGACTGACACATTTTGCTGTTTTCACTGCCCCGCTCTGATCTTTTGGTTTTTTCCTACGTTTGATATTTAGAGGTTTGTATTTTGTAACTGTCTTCTCGACTTTCTCCCTTTTCTCCTCATCATTGCCGCACTTGTCGTTTTTCGCCGTGGGTTCCCAGCCTTCTGATGAGTCGCTTTCGATGTGTTGGGCCCTTTGACATTGATCCCATGTACAACACGACCCACAGATAGGCTTCTGCCAGTCAGTATCATCTTTTTCTCCAGCTCCTCTCGGATTGAAACAGGGTTCTCTGTCACCCTGTCTTTTTTCCTTTCTTAGACTGCTTGTGACCCTTTTTCTACAGTTTTCACAAACAGTGTTTGAGGTTCTGCTTTATTTTACTAAGCTCCTCAAAGGGAGAGATCCACTATTTGTTACTAAAGATGCCTCGATTACTCCATCTCTCAGCAATCCTTTTTTATTCTTTACTTTGTCGCTACTGCCTGGTAACATCTGCCACCGATAACTGATCTCTGTTTGTGCCTTAGGAGGGGGACCACACTACTTACTTCCAATATGGACACTTTGAATGATCACATGATGAATCCATCGGATGAGTTCATCTGGGAAAAGGAAGGTCTCTTTGACATAGTGGACACTCTAGCCTCCAGTCGACTACCTGTTCCCGCCAAGCCCCCTCTTTCAAAAAATCCCTCATCCTCTACCGACCCTTCTCCACTGCCCCCAACAACTGTGCTATCCAATAACATTTCTCCACCTGGAGGCCTTCCTAGTTCACTCCCTTCCCTTCCCAAGTTCCCCTCTACCCAAGCATCACATAGTGTCCCTGTTTCTCATGGAGCAACCCGAGGACGAAAGGCTTGGAAACCCAAAAAAAAGATCACTCGCCTTGAGCTGGGGGATGGAGTCAGCTTTGAAAACCTTTGCAAGATGTCTACTTGCACGCTGGTGGGCCGCTTCTCATACAAGAGCTTATGCTCTCAGACGCTGGACAACTGGATTAGCACAACCTGGATGCCGCTCCTAGGTTACTCCCCCAAAGTTCTCTACCTGAAAAGAGGCTGGTTCGGGTTTCACTGTAGAACGCCTGAAGATGCCACTATGTTACTTTCCTCTTACTGGGTTATTGATGGCAGCAGCCTTATGCTAAAGCGCTGGAGGCTGGCCTTTAGTCCAGACAAAGACTACTTTCTTCTCAAACATCTGTGGGTATTACTGTCGGGCCTCCCACTTCACTTTTGGAACGAAGAGGCTTTCAGAGCCATCGGAGATTCTCTCGGTAAGTTTGTTTCTCTGGACTCAAAATCCTTTTACAGTCAATCTAGAAATTTGGGGAAATTCATGGTGGAGATGGACACTTCTACAGGACTGCTGGAGTCCCTAGAGATCCTTTGGAGAGGACGGAGGCACCTTCATCCCTTAGACTACCTCGGAATTCCTTTCCGGTGCAATCTTTGCCGGGCAACGGGACACCTTCGACGTTCTTGCCCAGGAATGGCCCCTCCTGACCAATCTGAAGAGGAAGACCTTCTCCTCAACCCTCCGGATTACATGGACCCTGACCCTTCTCTAGCCTATCTGAACGTGTCTCCCTCTTTAAACTCTAGTCTAGAGTCAGATCAAGCTTCTTCCCCCCTCAAAAAAGTCAGCCAGATTTGTCCCTCTCTTTTCTCTTCGCTCTCGGAGGCAGAAAAGAACACAGTCCTTAACTTCCCCTGGATCTCTTGTAGAACTTCTGTTTCCCCCCCTGCCCAGGAAGATTCGTGCCTTCCTTCACCAGCTGGGTTAGATCATTCTCCTTCAACCTTGATGGCACAACCACTTTCCCAACCCTCGGATGAGGGTCCTGAGACTCTTCCCTTGATGAACCCGGGTTTTGGCCAATCAGATGAGGTGGATCCAAACTTGTTGGACGATTTGGCTTCCTCGCGCCCACTCTCCCATTTGCCATTTTTGGAGCCTCAACTTGCTATCTTCAGAGGCAAAGAACTAATTCGCCCTGGTGATGAGGCTGGAAGCTCCTGCTCTCTCGGCCTGGAAAAATATGAAAAAGCCTATGCTTGGTCGAGAGGCATAGGCACTAAACTTTCCCCGCTTCAGACGAGAAGCTCCAGAAAACAAAAGCAGATTCTGAACCCTGGAAAAAGCGCTTCAGAATTCCCTTCTCTAGAAGGCAAGGCACTTAGAGCATTGAAAGCCTTGGCTCGTTCTAATTAATGTTAGTTCTTTCACTGAATTTATGAGGGATTGGAGGCTCCCTCAAGGCTTCCTCCTTCAGAAGACTCCTGGAGATGTCCAAGCCTGACATTATCTTTTTGCCAGAAACGCTTTTTGAAGCTCAGAAGTCCAGAGATTTTTTGTTTCTTTTCAGACCTGACTGGTACTCGGTGGTAGTTAGCTCCATCAACAATTCTGGAGGGCTACTAGTGGCTTGGGACCCTAATTTTTTCGACCTAAGGCCTTCTCTATTTGCTGGTGGTATCCTTTGCATTGGCAGATGCCTTGAATCCTCTTGTGACATAGATTTTCTTAATATTTACGACCCTTGTTCATATCGTAAGCATTTTTGGTCGCTCTTGGCAGATAGTGGAATACTCTCCATTCCCTATCTCATTGCGGGTGGATACCTCAATCTTATTCTCTCTGCAGAAGAAAGATGGGGAGGTAGTTTTGTGCTGGGGGTGACTGAGGACTATTTCAGGAATATTTTTGCCTCAAACAACCTAACTGATATTATTCCAGCTAATTTGACTCCTACTTGGAGGAATGGCCGCTCAGAGATTGACGCCATCTCCAGGAGGTTGGATAGATTCTTTGTTGCTGCAGAGTATGTGACATCTCCGATTGTGCCAGCTTCATGGGTGGAGTACCCATTCTTCTCAGACCATGCTCCCATTTTTCTCCAACTGAGCTCTCCAGATCGTCATTTTTCAGTCCCGTTTAAGTTTAACCACAACTGGCTCACGGAGGATGACTACACTGCGTTGGTCACTTCAGTTTGGAGGGATCCTGTCTTTCTCTCGGAGGAAAATTCTCAACATCGACTATTTTGGAAATTACAAGTATTGAAGGCCCGATCCAAATCGTGGTTCCATGCGAAATCTAAATCGAAAAAGGCTCGCCTAGTAGTGCATGAGGCCGAGATCTGTCAAATTATCAAACTTTCGTCTACTTCCAGACTATCAACAGAGAAGGCAAAAAGACTTAAGCTTCTTGAGTTAAATAGAAATTCCATCCTTCGCTCACAAGAAGAAGCTTGGAGGCTCCGTAGTCGAGCCACTTGGCTTAAGAGTGGGGACTCTAATTCAAAATTTTTTCACCATACAGCGAGCTACAACAGGTTAAAAAAAGCATTTGGTCTATATCGAATGATAGGGGAGAAGTCGTCCGGGGTCAAGACTCTATAAAGGAAGAAGCAACTGACTTTTTCAAAAATTTACTTAGTGCCCCGATCGGTCGTAATCTCCTGGAAAAATGTGATGTTGCCAGTCATTTCCCTTCATTCTTTTCTGAAGAAGAGGCCGCTGCTCTTTATAAGCCTGTTTCCTTGCCGGAGATTAAATCCACTCTTTAGAAGTTCAATAAGGAAAGGAGCCCGGGGCCCGACGGATGGACGTCTGAATTCTTTCTTCACTTCTTCGATCTCGTGGGAGAGGACCTTCTCCTGATGGTTGAAGATTCGCGCATCAAAGGTAAGGTAATTGGGAGTCTCAACTCCACTTTTTTGGTCTTAATCCCAAAACAGAAAAACACGCTCACTTTCAGTGACTTCAGGCCAATTTCTTTATGCAACCTCGTCTACAAGCTTATCTCCAAAGTGATCTCTACCAGATTAAAGCCATTTCTACAAAAAAGCATCTCAGCGGAGCAGCTAGGTTTCTTAAAAGGCCGCAGAATTCAGGACGCAATTGCAGCTGCTCACGAAGGCATCCATAGCATTAAACAAAAAAATTTAAAGGCCCTTGTCTTAAAGCTGGACATCAGGAAAGCTTTTGACACTGTTGATTGGGAGTTCCTGAAATTAATCCTTTACTCTGTGGGCTGCGGAGAACAATTCAACAACTGGATTCTCTCATGTGTTACCAGTGCCAATTTGGTAGTTTTAATCAATGGAGATCCCTCTAGTTTCTTCAAGAGTGAAAGGGGCCTCCGTCAGGGCTGCCCTCTTTCCCCCTATCTATTTATCCTTATCATGGAAGGGCTAAGTCTCCTTCTCTCCAAAAGAATCGAAGAGCACCTTCTCAAGGGATTAAGATTCACAAACTGTTTCAGATTAGTCCACTTAATGTTTGTTGATGACGTGCTAATTTTTCTGAACGCTGACCAGGGGGATTGGCTGGCTTTGAAGGATATGCTCCAGCTCTTCAGTAAAGCATCAGGCTTAGCCCTTAATTTCTCAAAATCAACAGTTCACTATTGGGGCATTTCAGACTCTGAACTACTTCACCTAAAAGCCTCCATCCCCCTCCCCTTTTTTCATCTAAGCGACGGCTTCTCGTACCTTGGCTTCCACCTGAAATTGGGGTCCTCTTCTTCTTGCGACTGGTAGTGGCTTGTGGCCCTAGTTAAAAAAATAATTAGCCTCTGGTGTTTTAAATGGCTGTCACTTGGGGGGCGATTTATCCTTGTCAAGTCAGTTTTGGAGAGTCTAGCCATTTATTGGATGACTTTGGAGCGAATTCCTACAAAGATTATAATGATTCTCAGGAGGCTTACTTTCAACTTTCTTTGGAGCGATTCAGCTGGAAAGCGCAGATTTCATTTGTGCTCTTGGCAAGAGTTGTCCAAGCCCAGGAAGGCAGGGGGTTGGGGATTTAAAACTCTCTCTTCTTTCAACCAAGCTCTCCTTGCCAGCTCTTTTTGGAGAGCGCTCACTCATAACATCATTTGGAGTCTTTTGATCAAGGTAAAGTATCTGGGATCCCTCTCCCTCTTTGATTGGATCAGAAAGGCTACCCTCTATCAATCTTGGGCTTCTCCCTTCTGGAAAGGGATGATAGCGTCCTCGCCGGTTATTCTTCATTGGTTGCGATGGAAGCCAGGTACTGGATCCAATATTCGCATAGGCCGTGACATGATTATGGGTCTGGGTGTTCAATCGCTCCTCTCTCCTATTTGCGAGCAAATTGAGGCCCGGGGGTTTTCTTCTCTTGCACATATTAAGGCTCCTTCGAATGCCCTCACTCTCATTGATGACTGGATAGACAGTGGTTCCTTATCGCTGGATGGATTACAGGCTTGTGAGTGGAACAATTACACTTCCGCTCTTAAAAGATCTGGAATCACTCTTTCTGATAAACCTGATTTGTTATTATGGGCTGGCGGTGATTCCACGGGCTCTTTCACTGTGAAAAACCTTTACTCCACCCTCCTTCATCAGTTGAGTTTTGAGGTCGATAGCTCGTGGATCCGTCAAATCTGGCATTGGAAGATCCCGCTCAAGATGAAATTGTTTACTTGGCTCACCGACAGAGGAAATTTTTTATCTTGGGAGGCGCTCAGACGCAGAGGTTGGGAGGGCCCTGGCATTTTCACTCTCTGCAAACATGCGTCTGAGGATGTGAATCATCTCTTGGTGCATTGTGTATTTTCGAGGGAGGTTTGGAACCTTTTAATTCAGTCTTTCTCTCTATCGGTCGACTGGAAAGGGCCCACTCTCACGGCCTGTTTCTCTTCTTGGACTTCCCAAAAGTCCTCATCTCCGAGCTTGGCTGCTCACACTTGCTAGCAGATCTGGGCTGAGAGGAATAAAGCGGTATTTGAAGACCATTCCTCCTCAGTAATGGCGGTTGTTCACAGGGTTCGGGCCTCTTTTTTCTGGCAGCATTCCTCGATGGGTTCTTCTCCTCCCTTGGTGTGCGAGATCCCTTTGACTGTTGGTTTCACGCTGGCCTGCTTTGACGGTGCAGCTAGAGCTTCTGGCCTTTGTTGTGGGGTGGGGGGTTTCTTCAAATCTCTTCCAAACAAAGTCATGAAGTGGTTTTTGAATTGTGGTGAGGGATCGAATACTAAGGCGGAGCTATTGGGTTTGTGGACAACCCTCGCTCTTGCTTCACTTTGGTCTATGGATCACCTTCTGGTTTTTGGTGACTCCCGAGTCATTATAGACTGGATCAACCAAAAGTGCAAGCTGCAATCGGTCCAGATTGAAGCCTGGAAAGAAAAAACGAAATACCTCTCCAAGCTATTCAGGGACATCAATTACCGACATTTCTCCAGGATTCATAACAAAGAAGCGGATGCCCTTTCCAAAAGAGCACTCGACGAGAAATCGGGGAGGTTATCAGTGTTCCATTGTGAAAATGGGATTGAAAGTCCCATAACCTGTATCAACCTATTTGAATGAAATGGGCGAGTGTCCCATATTGCACCGTCTTGTCTATTCATGGTTCCGGGTTTCTGCGGTGATTTAGTTTTTTGTATTCTGGACAGATCGGACAGGTCCTCTCCCAGATCGGCGATAGAGGGAATGCTTCATTCGGTGGGGAGATTTTACATTTTGGATCCGATCCTTAGGTGGACTCTGTTACATATTTTGTCGAGAGCGCCCTTCTCTCACGGTCTATCAGCTCGTAGGAGCAAGCTTTGTAAACGAAATTAATACTTCTAATATAATCTCGAGTTATTTTTTCTTGGAAAAAAGCTGACACATGTTTCGAATTATTTTGATTTTTTAACAACAATAGACATTTAGATAATCTCCTTCAAGAACACACAAGTTTTCTGGTGTTTCTTTTGCAACTTTTGATACGTTTTGTGTATCTTTGTGTATTGCTGCTCAAGAACCTAGTTTTATTACTGTAGATCCTAGATTTTCTACCTCATGTTATCATTTTGTTGCTTGAGAGCTTGCACCTGGTGATTACTGTACTCATCAATGTCCCTGTCAACTTCAATTTTTGGCTTGATTTCTGCCTTTACTTTGCTTCCATTTTTGAGCCCATGCTCTTCCTCAACAATAGTCTTATTGAGGTCAATATAAATCTTGGATTTCCTTGGTCTCATTATATATCTGGGCCTTTTCCCAGTTTTTTTATTTTTTTATTATTATTTCTTTCAGTAGTGTCTCTCATAGGTTCGTGCATCATCAACATTTTCCCTTTTATCTCTGGTTTTATATCCTATAAAATCTTCTCAGGGACCTGCTCTGTATATGGACTTATGTCATCAAAATCCTGATCAATATTTGGACCAATTTCCACTTGAGGTCTCCCCTTCATTGCATTTCTGCATGGTCTTGTCCCATGTCATCCCCTTCAAGGTATGTATGGACATCTCCTCCAAGTTGGATAATTTGGAGAGGTATTCATCAGTATCCTGATCTTCAATGACTATGGGATTTTGGTATTTTAAGGATGGATAAAAAAATGCCTTGGAATTCAACCTCAATTGGTTAGTGAGTCTGGTCTTTCTATTAGGTTTGCTTGGTATTTCTAGGACCTGGATCCCCTTCCTCTTTTTGATCTATTTTTTCATAGGGGGGTCTTCAATGTGGGTGTCTAATGACACAAATTCTGCTACAACAATATCATGATTGGCCTACTTACTCTTCCTATGTTTGATTACTTTCAACTTGAGAGTTTTGTCTTCTTGCATAGTAGTGGGCATAGGTCTCAAAATGTTCAGGAGATGATTGAGGAATAAAAGGAACAGGTGCATACCTAGGGTTTAATATCAACTCCAATTGGGGGTAGAATTTCTATGTGAGGTGCTAAGAACAACATATATGTGTGCCTCAATTCTTTCTTTCAACTACCCTTCCACCAACCACTTAATTTCCTCTACTAGCCCTGTTATCTATCTTATTTCAACTGAAAAAAAAATCTGCAACTATAACCCAGTGCCTTTATTGGGATATGGAGTCTTTTATTCAAACTAAACTATTGAACCATACTGAAAATCAAAACAACTATGTATAGAATGAACCACCTCTGGTTCATCAGGTAAAGCAATGCTTCAGGAAGTGCCCATTGAATGGCCTTCCAAAGATATTAGTGTCATCCATATTTTTCAATATAAAGGTATTGTTATCCAAAAAAATTTCTAACTTGAAGGGACCAAACCAAAGGTTATCGAACTTACCATGCTTGGGTTTTTCCTCCCTCCTAGCATCCCACCTCAGAACCAGGTCACCTGCTTGAAAAGTATACATTTTTTTTTTCTTGTCAAAGGATGCCTTGAACTTGCTTTGATAAGCCTCAATATTCTCATTTAATGCTTCTCTCCTTTGTTGGACTTCAATCATCTGAAAAATCCTCCTCTGGATGTCATTAGGCTCCTCCACTTCCTCTTGCAAAAATTTCAACACTGGTAGACCAAGATGGGTTGGAAAAAAAACATCCACCCCATAGACTAGCTGAAATGGAGAGGTACCTTGTGAATTATTAGTGCTGACCTATCAGCCCACAAGGCATACTTCAGTTTGGAATCCCATGATTTTTTATTTTCAGCCAATAATGTTTTGATGATCCTGATGAGGGTTTTATTTGATGACTTTGCCAACCCATTCCTCTGTGGGTAATATGGTGTAGAGTGTGTCAAGATAATTTTGTAATTCCCACATAAATCAATCATGGCCTTGGATTTGAATTCCTGAACGCTGTATATTACTAATTTCCTGGGGCATCCATACCTGGCAAAGATGTTCGTCTCCAAAAATTTCATGATCATCTTGTTAGTAACATTCCTGGTAGGAACAACTTCAATCCACTTATTGAAGTAGTCAGTGGCAGTAAGAATACACCTGTGTTGTCCAATGGAAGGTGGGTTTATCTCGCCGATGAAATCTAGGCCCCATTGTTGAAATGGGCCATTATAAGTAATAGGTTTTATGGGTAGTGAGAGAAATTTATGCTTTCCAGAAAATTTCTGACATTCTTCAGAAGTTCTGACCATGAAAAACACATCAAAAAACATGGTAGGCCAGTAGTATATAGCCCTTATAACTTGAGGGCTATATATTTCCAATGCTGGACCCCCCACAAACTCCTTTATGCATATCATTTACAACCTGTTTTGACTCATCTTCATCCAGACATTTAAGCAAAATACCAGAGGGTCTTTCCAATATAAATTCTGATTTAAAATGTAGTATTTTATAGCCTTCAATTTAAGAGACCTAGTTTTCGATTTTCCAAATCTGGTGGGAATTATAGGTGCTGTAAAAAATAAATGATATCTCTATACCAAGGTGAAAGAGAATACTTATCAAGTACCTGCATGGTCTTCATCTCATATTGTATCAGTGGAGCATTTCACTGGCTGAAGGTATGGCGTAACTCCAACGCTTTTCATTTGGAATCAGATAACAATTTTGCAAGGCCCTATCCTTTGATTAGCTTAGTGGGATTTATGTGTAGATCATATTCCAGAAGTTTGACTATCCATTTTCCCCTCTTCCCCTCACTTTCTGGCTGGACAAGGATATCATTTACACTACTTCTAGGAACATAAGCTGTTATGATGGATTGCAGAACATAAACCCTGAAGGAATTCAAGGATTTTACTAAGGCATAAGCCTGCTTCTCCAATATGTCAGATTTCAATTCAAAATCCCTGAGTGCTTTGGTGAAGAAGGAAATGGGTTGTTCATTCCCATCTTCATTCTTTTGCAGCAATACAGTAGAAATAGTCTCCTCAGAGGAAAAAGAGAAAATCATGAATTCTTTAGAATAATCTGGACTAACCAGAACATGGGCTTCAGTCAGAGCCTACTTTATCCTTTGGAAGGATGATTTATCTTCCTATGAAGATTTAATGTCATCATATTTTTTCAACATGTTATTAATAGGCCTAATGATCTCAACAAAGTTTGGTACAAATTGCCTCAAGAAATTTATTTTTCCTATAAAATATTGTATGGCCTTCTTATTTCTGGGGATGTCAATTTTATGAATAGAATCTACCCTTTCTAGGTCTATATTTATCCCTCCTGTAGATATAATGTGGCCTAGGATATTTCCTTCTAACATAGCAAAATGGGATTTTTTGGGATTCAAAGAGATTCCATACCTTCTACGTTTTTGAAAGATTTGCTCTAGGTGCTGCAGATGTTCATCATCATATTTTGACAGATGGTGATATCATCAAGATAAAACACCATGAACTTGTCCTTTTCACCCACAAAATGCAATTTACATGGCCCTCCGAAAGGTGGCCCTTGCATTCATTAGGCCAAGGGGCATTTTTTCATATATGGATGTATCCCATGGGGCGGTGAAGGCAGTTTTTTCCGTCTTTTTCAAGTACTACTATTTGGTTATATCCAGAATAACCATCCAGCATGGAAATTCTGTGGGAACCTACTACCCTTTGTAAAATATGGTCCATCTTGGGCAATGGATAGTTGTCTTTCAACGAACACCTTTTCAGGTTTCTAAAGTCCACACATAAGCGTATTTCTCCACATTTTTCCTGACAAACACCAAGTTGGCCACCCAATTTGAATATCTCAAGGGCACAATGATTTTGGCATCGAGCATCCTTTTCAATTATTTTTCAATAATAGACATTAACAGAGGATTAAATTGTCTAATATTTTGTCTAAATGACTTTGAGCCCACCTTCAGAGGAATATTGTGTTGAATGATGTCAGTATCAAAGGTCTTCAAGTCCTCATAAGAACATGTAAAAATATCAACAATTTTTTTCATAAGGATGGCATACCTGTCTCTCTGCTCATCTAGAAATTGTCTGGATGCGTTGATAAATTTGGGATCTGCAACAGTCCCAATGTTGCAGTCTACAACCTCATGTTCCTGATTTCTAATGACAACTTTCTTGGAGACATCATTGCTGTCAAAAATCCTCTCTAGTGGGACTAAGCCCCTTGGAATATGATTTTTTTTAATCTCCAAAATGTTGTGACCAACTACCATGTTCAGAAAAGGAGGTGCCTGATAATTTTATGTTTCATCATCATCATTCTCTTGGTCAATGGAGATATTTGAAAACTCTTCAATTGTTTTCATAAATCTCTTGAGTTCTAGATTGTCACTAAAAACCTACCAGTGCTTAACATTGTTAGGTATAGATGTTTTATGCCTAACCTCCACCTCATTTTTAACATTTGGACCAATGGCAGGCCTGAAGGTACTAGCAACTAAAGATAAAGAGTCTTCTCTCTGATTGACATTTCTGGGGAAAATGGAAATATTGAAAGATAGAAAGAAATTGTCAACTATGTACCATACCTCATTTATGTATTATCTTATCCTCAATTACTTTGTTTGATAAATGTCCTTCACCTGATTGACAACCAGTTCGGAATCATCGAAGACTTCCAATTTGTCAATGGTCATGTCTTTAGCAGCTCTCAACCCCAACACCAAGGCTTTATACTTTGCTATGTTTTTGGTTGTTTCAAATTATGTTTTGTATAAGAGTGAAACCACCTCCTTTGAAGGGGAAGTGAGGACTATGCTAGCACCAGAGCCCTCCTTTGAATATGAGCCATCAAAATACATCTTCCATATTTCATTTCCTTGGCCTACCTCTGGCTGATTTCTGCATTTTCTAACTGATAATTCTGGAGCATCATCATTTGTATGAAAAATAGATGACCCAATTTCATCCTCTACAACATAAATTGTATGATTACCTGGATTTTGATGATCACTCACAATGTAATCCAACCTGACTTCTCTATACAATCTTCCGTGTTCTCCTTCGAAAATAAGGATGGTTGCATATGTGAGATCAATCTGCAGGGATCCTCCCACTTTCTTGGCCCAGGACCTAGATAAAAGCATGCCAAAGTTGGGAGGTATATAAGCTACACAAATATCCATAACCATGATTTTCATGGGAAAACGAGATAGAGAAACCACCAGATCCTTAATTAATCCCAAGAATTTATCCTTTTTGGAATCAAAGGAGTATAGTTCCTGGTATCGATTGGTAATATATAGCCCTATATCTTCTATGACAACCTTAGGCATGACATTATGAGAGGCCACTTCTTCCATCAGGAAGTTGTGCAGTATTTTTTCATGGAAATTCAAGGATATGTAAAAATGTGGGGAAGCATCAGACTCATCTTCACAGTGTGGGCCAACAGTGATAGCAGGGTTCTCATCCTATAGGATTATCACATCAGATGAGATAACATAAGTAGGTGGCTTCAAAATCTTCATGATAGACCTATTGAAAGGATCATTTTTCAGTATCTCTATCAAAGGTACAAGAATATTGATTTTTATTAACTCATGCTCTATGTTAAAAGAAGTTGGTTGCCTCTGGAACAACAAGTTTAGTTGGTTATTTTTGATCTACATTATTTGTTGTGTCTTTGTTTGGACCTTGATTGGGAGGGGAATATGATTTCTTATTCTAAATTGGTACATTTGTTTTAGGACCCCCTGTCCTAGACCTTAAATCATACTTATTTTGATGCTAGTTGTTGTTCCTGAGATTAAACCTAAGGATTAAAGAATAATGCTAGGCATCCGAAATATAAAGGGATATTTTTTAAAGGTGCTTTTTCTTCCATTAGTTATATAAGCATTAATCCTCAAATGAAAATAATGACAGAACAGGACAAAGGACCTAATTTGTCGTCTGAGTCGATTTATAAAATCAAATGATGTGAGGGAAACTTACAAAACTGTTAAACAAAATGAGGCATCAATGCAAGATGAATATTACCTTGTTCATAGTAGAATAAATTAAAGAATGCACCCTTGAAAGGATATGAGATACAATAATCCAAGTAGCTCACAGGTCTTGTATTTACTTATAACAAATACAGAGGAAAAATTGCTTGCTTATGAAACAATCGATAAAATGCGACTACAATAGTAGTAGTACTAAATTGGAATCACTCACTTATCAAGGAATAACATAAGGGAGACTAGAAATATGGAATACAAGAGGAAAACATAACTCAAACTGCACAAAAATTGGAATCCCTGTCTGCACTTGTATTAATTCTCACAAAAGGAGAGTTCTCTTTATTACATTCAGAAAGAAGCAACCTATATTAAGTATTCAAACTATGTATTTATACAAAAATGATCTCAATCCTAGGAGGTTGGAATTATCATAATTCAAAAATAGTAAATATTACAATTTGTGAAATTTGAAGAGTTTCATTTGCATCTTCTCCATCTCTTCGCTTGCTGGCAAAGACATTTCTTCTTCTTGTCCTCCATCTCAGAAAAAATTGGCCTCTAATCATGACTTGTGTAAATGATATGCACACATTGTATCATTTGTTCCTAGATGTGCTGGATTTTCCTTGCTCTACACACTGAACACATCTGCCTATGAACTACACCACCAACCTAGAAGGCTATGTTGTGTCATTCACCTCAAAAGTATATAACTTATTTTCTATGCGAGGCAACCTATCTTCCATTCTCCTGGCTTCTAAAGATATAGACTGTAGCCATAGACTAGGATTGACTATCCACACATTAATCTGGATAATGTCAATTTGTTTCAATTGCAGGATTGTGGCACGATATTCTTCCAAGCTCGTCTTGGAATGAAGTTGATTCTTTGCAATATCAATTTTCCCGAGGGTTTCAAAGATATTGTCTATTTCAATGTCCAGTGAATCTTCGTTGAGTGAGGAACAAGCTTCCTCACAAGCTTTCTTCACTTCCTAGGGTAACCTTTTACTTTCAACTAAATTGGCCTCCCATGTTTTCAATATTATATCACCTTGAGTTTTCTCTGAAAGAGACAATCTAGTGGCCCTGACTACTTCATCCTTTGCTGTTGATAAAATGACCTCCTGGAATGTAACTCGGGATGCAATGGCCTATCTCTCCTTTAGGTGAATGTTATTTAAAGAATGGTCTGCCATTTGATAATATTTTTGAACAACTTCTACTTTAGTCAGAAGGTTTTACTGGGATGAGTCCAGCTTCTCGTGCGCCTCTATTTCCTGGGCTTGGAAAATTTCCATATCCTTTGCGGTGTTCTCAATCAAGTTTATTTTAGCCTGTAGTTGTTTAACCAACTCTTCCCGTCGAATGAACAATTCTCTCATTGACTGTGAATTTTTATGCATTTCATCAAGACTCATTTTAAGTTGCTGGATTTCATGCATGTTGAAGGCTCTGATCTGCTCAAAACCCTTATTCATCTGATTTATCACACTCCATTCCACAGTTTTTATTTGGTTTTGCAATTGTTTCACTAGTAGATCCTTCTGCTTCAGTTGTTCTGCTAGACTCCCAACTGAACATTGATTTTCCATGGAAAAAGCTCCCAATGTGCCTGCCACTTCCATAGCAAATTCTACCTCCTCTAAGGCCCAACCATCACATAGCACTCTGTGTCTCTTGATAGTTGAACCCTCCCTTTTGTGCATTTCTCTTTTTACCACAACCCTCCTCTTCTTGTCGTAGAATAAGTCAGAAGGGGGCATTTCTTCAACCGAAATAGGAGTGAGATCCTCTATAAAAACAACTTCGGCATTCGAGTTTCCCCTACTGGACTATAAAGGTGTGACTGTTTTGATAGGGCTGCCTATATCGACAGATGGTTGTTTCCCTACTATGTTTGTAGCCGATTTTTTATGGTGTGGATAGTGATTTCTCTTCACCCTTTTTTGCCAAAGCTTCATGTTGAGCTTTAGTTTGATCATCTGCTGGATTTGATGATGCATTATTTTCTCTTTGTTTCATAACCTCTATTTTCTCCAAATTTTCCTAAATGTCTCGTCCATTGGAACTTCTCATTTTTAATTTCTGCGTCACAACTTCTTGTTTGGCTGGAGATGTCGGGGTTCCTCCCTGTAAGACTTCAGGCTAGTTAATTCTTCGGTGTCTTTGAAAATTATAGAACTTGCATAATTATTTTGGAGCCATAGTTTAGACTCGGCTCAACACTTCCTGATAATATCTTGCTCCTCAGAATATCTCATCCTGTGGGGAGTCTTCATGCTCGTATATTTTCAAATTGTAATGAGCCATGTGATTTCCCATGATCTTATAGGGATTGTGTTTCTTGAATTCAATATTAAAAAGCGTAATGTCTTCCAGGGCCATGACCTCTACCTTTGAGTGGCTGAAATATGACAATGTGAACATACTGACCTGCAAAGGAAAGGCAGACCATACTTTTTTCTGCACTACCTTTAGTTCTTTACTGATTCCTCCCAACATAGTTTGATGTGCTACCTTTCTGCACACCAATCGATCTGACAAAAACTTGGGTAAGGCATGAGGAGGGATGAAACATCCAAAAACCCTAATACAAGAGAAATGTTCTTCATTGTACCAATTTGCTATTTTTCCCAGGTTGGTCACTAGTCGAAAATCCTGGGAGGTGGGCACCCATATATAGAAATATACATCGGCACCACAACATAGTTACAGATTTCATAGAAGAAATCTTTTTCCTTATCCTCCCACAACGTGGAGTGATAGAAGTGTATTGGTTCAACATTGGTCGGAGTCCAGCTCCATCCCATCAAAGGAAATGGCGTCATGAAACAAATGACATCCATAATATAAGAAAACATGTAAAATGGGCCAGGTTTCCCTTTGGCTTTCAATGATCGATATTTTGTGATTTCCCTAACAGAATTGCCCGATAATATTTTGGCCCAATCGAAGGAATACCCCTCTGCTACTGTATGCATGATTGGCACCCATGGTAATAAGAAATGAGTACAATTTTCCTTCTTGAAAAGCTGACATAACATCATGGATACATACATCATGTGAGGCTCTAATGAGGCAACAACATACACACCATGGGTGTCTGCTCTAAATTTCTCAGGACTTGAACCCCAATCCTTGATCAAGTCGGGTAAGTTCTTTCCATATTGAGCACATTATTTTTTGTCGAAGTCCATTAGGAAAGGGACATTATAAATGTAATTGGGAACTAGATATAATTTGTACATTACCTGGTAATGCTCTAGTAGCAATGACCCAACTGCAACCTTTTGTGAATTGCAGATACTCCTGGTCGAGAGGTCGACATTCTACAACTCCCAACCAATCATATCATTTTAAGGTATGAGGCTAGGCCACGTTTCTATTTTATGCATCTCAGATTGAGAAACATATTTTTATCTCATAGCCTGGGTTTCAGTCACCTGAATCATCCGAGTAGTTGATCAATTCGTAGAATATCGAATACGTGCATCCAAGTTTGCATAATATCTATGGTTCTGGGTGACGTGTCTAAGAAGATGTCTGTGTTTGGGTTTGATATTTCACTAGACGGTTTAGCTGTTTTCCGTGGAGCCATGATATCATGAGCTCAAAAATTTGTTACCTGTTATAGGAAATGCACAAACTTCTTATCTTGCTCAAACTTGCTTTTATGTGAAAACACAAATGAAAATCAGACTTCAATATCCTTTTCCCCTAAATGAGTTGAGTTACAAATAATTTACTGATGGTGCATTCACTTTCCTTAATGAAAAGATTTAGGTGGTGGTCGAAGATCTTCTTTGAAATGATTTCCGTAGATCGATTATTAATGTCATTAATGTCTGGTGGTTCGCGATTATAAGTTTTGACAAATAACATTTGAATTTACCCGAGCTACGATTCAACGAAAAATCAATCACAATATAATCCTTATTAACGCATTGGTTAATCACATTTATCGTTAAGTGTATTTACGGATTTTCGGACCTCAGGATTTTGGTAGTTTCTCGAGACAGGATCCCCGAAATGTGAAATTGCTAAGTGATTAATTAATTTTAATCATGTTTTATCCAGTAAATAATCGTTATTATCTTCAAGTATTTTGGGGTTTCATGCTTCGTGATATTTTGAGTGCAGTGGATGGCAAATATCCGAACTCCGAAAGTGCAAAATTATTTAGTTAAATATTAATCAAGATTAGCTTGTTTAAAATGGGTTTAGCTCTTTGTTATATATGTGCTTCGGGTGTCGACAAAAAAACTTTATGAATGTTTTGATAGAACACTACTCATAATGATGTGTCAAAGATTAGGAAGGTATATGTGTACGATGACTAAGACCTTTTGAACTCTTTTCGGATATTGAGATTTTGGAGTTGTTATATGATGAAATGCCCAAAGTGTGAAAATCCAAAATCCGAAACTCCGAAGAAAGTCTCTAGAGGCTTGACCTTTTTTACATTCAGGCAGCTCCAAAATGTTCATAAAAGAGGGATCGTTCGATCGATGAGAGAGTTGGATCGACAGTGGACCTTGTATACTTGTTAAGGATAGAAGACAAAATGATTTATTATTGAAGTTCAATTTTGAGATGAAGTAAAAAGAAACAGGGTAATGTTTCAGACTTATTATTTTAAAAGTGTTCCAACACTGGCTTTGAAAACTCTCTTCTCCCTTTCCATCATCATGAAACTAGTTTGACAATTGAGAGATTTCAGAGTCTTGTTGGGTTAAATGACTAGGATATAGGTCAATTTAATTAAGCAATACTGCAAATTCATCTCCAATGTCATTACCCTCATCCATATCCTCAACTTCATTGCTCTAAAAAGGGAGAATGACCCTTTGATATTAAACATTCCCCCTTTCCCTCTACATGATTTGAGGGGCATTGTTAGGCCTTCTCAATTGATTAGTGTTCCTGTTTATAACATTTTGATATGGTATGTTTGGCTTCTTGGAAACCCATTTTAGTTTAGCTATTTATGAAGTTAGGGATTTCAAGGTTCGGGTCATCTCATCTAGCTTTGGGTAATATTCTGTTGTGTTAGAAGAAGAAGGAAGATCTTCCCTCTGCTTCTTTTTGTCCCCATCTCATTTGTTCTTCAATTTTTCTGATGCTAGGATGCTAGAATCAACCTTAATGGTTGTCTCTTGCATAGATAGAAAAGTGGTGGAACTCCTCTCACTTAACAAGAGAGAAAATTCAACATCAAATGAATTTCCAAATGTGATCTTGGTTGAGGTTTCAGTTGGCTTGATCTCATCAGGGATCTTGTTATGCATCTTATTGAAGCTCTTAGTGAAGTCTGATATAGACTTACCATTCTTCCTCCTCAAAGCTCCAAACTTAGTGATGTAGTATAGGTAATCCCTCCTGTCTCCCCACTATTTTAGAAATGCCTCAATACCTATGATAGAAGCTGGAGTTAGACCAAGACAAAACTTCCTTACCTCCCCATCTAGGCTCTGCAAAAACAACCTCATCCATATATCTGAATGCTTAATGTTAAAATTGTCTGCAAAGAAGTAAAATGCTACTAGATGTTCTTCGCAATAATATTTCCTTCACCATTATATCTGGGCAGATATTTCATGTAGCCTCCTATTGGAAATGCATTTAGGTTTTGAGGCAACACTAAAGGTGCATACCTGGCTATAATGATGGCTTCCATCCTGTTGACAACCATGTTTGGTACAACTGGGCTTTGAAGCTGAGGAGGAGATGTTGGTGTGGTTTCTTGAGAATAAGATGAGGTAGAAGTTAAGGTAGGATATATATGAGGTCTCATCACAAGGGGGTTTTCGAAAATGATAATGTCATGATGATTTTTTTTAGGACAAGGGTATCCTTTTCAGATGCAGGACTGCCTTTGGATGGTAAGGGATGTCTCTAAGAAAGTGTGGAATTCCTTAGTTGCCTCTCTGGATCAGAAGTTGTTGTGTCACCATTCAGGTCAAGGTTGACTTTTGAGGCTTTAGTATGCTCATGATTTGATTTCCTGAATCCCTTCTTGGGAACCAAAATTCCTTAATATATTTTCATTCAGTGGAGTCGCTAGGTGAAAGATGGCAGTCAGTTTAGTGCCTGGTATTTGTTCACCATCAAATATTAGATATGATCATTGTTGTTATCCAAAGGAAATATACTTTCTTACTCCATTCCCTGGCAACAGTTCCAGAAGATGTTGGTCCTAAGGTATGCACCTGACTGCTAAGGGAAGATCTAGTCTACCTCAGTTGTTGGAAAAATTGGTTTTTTATGATTTCAGTTTGTTTGTTTTGTTGGTCAGCTGATAGATGGGATTTCAAGGACATGAATCTAGTTGGGTTGTTCAACACCATCAACTACAAGGTTTTACTTAGTTGGTGGCATGCATTCTAGTAAACATATAAAGGTATGAAGATAAAACATAGGAAATACTAACAAGCATACACTTTGTCACTTGTTGTATGAAATTTCAGACCCAAAACATATACCTAGACACAAATCCTCCAAACAGGTTGTATGACAATAAACAATTTACTGAACAATAGCTAAAATCAGGTTGTATGACAATAAAAAGTTCATTGAGACAATAACTAAAAGGAGAAGAAACAATGCTTTGCATACATTTCAATTTGCATTCAGATAAGATAATAAGACAAATAAGATTTGAAAAAGAAAACAGTCTGTCACTAGAAATTATATTCACCAAGTGGAAAACTTAACATTATGATACTTCAAAGAACAACCAAATCCCAATGATTGATACCCCCCAAAACCAAACCATTTTACATTCATAGATTCCTTTATTTATCCTCCTAAACAGAGGGTTCAAATACCTATCTAGGATTTAAGTTCTGAAGTTCAACTTTACATTACATTTAGATAATGTAGATACTAACTTCACTATTAATTCCTAATTACAACTTGTAAACATTTCTTTAAATTGAGTGGATTCGAGTTCAAGTGTCACTTCATAGGGATAACTCCCCATCACTTCGGTCTTAACCAAAAACATTGTTCTTATAAAAAATAACAATTTATTACAAGTGGTAGAAATACCTCTAACTAAACCAAAAGATTCTATTAGTGCAACTGGAACTATTGTTGATAACTAAAGTGGAAGAGATGCATAACAAGAGTCTTCATAAAATGTAACTGGTTGTTGACTCTACATTGTTGCCCATGCATGCCAATAATCTGGAGATAAACCCTACATAGTGGTAGATCAAGCTGGCACATGTTTTGAATTCTTTTTTCTTTTTAACAACAATAGACATTTATATAATATCCTTCAAGAACAAGCAAGTTTTCTAGTGTTTCTTTTTAAACTTCTAATATTTTTTCTATAGCTTTGTGTGTTGCAGCTCAAGAACCTAGTTTTGCTATTGCAGATCCTGGATTTTCTACCTCATGTTATCATTTTGTTTCTTGAGATCTTCTACCTGGTGATTACTATCATCCATGTGCCTGTCAGCTTCAATTTTTATCTTGATTTCGACCTTTACTTTTCTTCCATTTTTGAGCCCATGCTCTTCCTCAACAACAGGTTTATTGAGGTTGATGGAAAGCTTGGATTTCCTTGGTCTTATTTCATATCTGGGCCTTTTCCCTGGTTTTTTGTCAGTAGTGTCTCTCACAAGTTCATGCATCATCAACATTTTCCCTTTTATATCTGGTTTGATATCTTGTAAAACCTACTCATGGACCTACTCTGTATCTACACTTATGTCATCAAAATCTTGATCAAGGTTTGGACCAATGTACACCAAATGTTTTTTCTAATTATGGATAAACAATGTATTATGTTTTCACAGTAATGGATTTGACACTTGAGGTCTCCCCTTCACTGAGTTTTTGCATGGTTTTGTCCCCTATCTTCCCCTTCAAGCTATGTATGGCCATCTACTCCAAGTTTGTGAATCTAGAGAGGTCTTCATCAATATCCTCATCTTCAATCGCTATGGGATTTTGGTATTTTAAGGATGGATCAAACAATGCCTTGGAATTCAACCTCAATTGGTTAGTGGGTCTATTATTTCTATTAGGTTTGTTTGGTATTTCGAGGACCTATCTCCCCTTCCTCTTTTTCCTCTATTTTTCCACAAGGGGATCTTCAATCTAGGTGTCTAATGACACAAATTATGCTGCAAAAATATTAGCACTGGCATGGTTACTCTTCCTCTGTTTGATTACTTTCAACTTGGGAGTTTTGTATTATTTCATAGTAGTGGGCATAGGTTTATCCTCAAAATTTTCAGGAGACGTTTGACCTGCTCGACTAGCCTGATTTTCTTCTGTTCTGATATAACTTATGACATAGACCTTTCTAGTTTCCATTTCCCTCTATTTAGATGTAGAGGACCTTAATTGCCTTCGAGGAATTTCATCCCTTTGTGGAGTAATGGATCTTGATTTCTTTGATTTTGTCCTCCCTTTTTTAGGTAAGTTCTTCTTCTTGGCTCACTGGGTGGATTTGGATGAACCCCCAGGTTCAGGAGAATTACTAGTTGACTGGGAAACCTCGTCTTGTTGTTCTTCATGTTGTTGACTAATTTTCTGTTCTTCCTGTAACCCTAAAGACACTAGAAAATCGTTCCAAGACATGTCCAATTCACTGAGAGAAAATATAACTAGTGTTTTAATAAATCCTTGGTGATAGAGGATTCTATGAGTATATTCTGGGTTATTCTTGATTCTCTTAGACATCTTATTTAGGATTTTAAGAAGATAGAAGGGGAGGTTTAGTTCTTTGTTAGCATTTAAATTCATGAAGAATATAATGTGATAACAATGAACAATTGAGAATCTACCTTCTCCTGTGATATATCTTTGAATTGTAGATACAATACCCCTCCACTCTTCTTTAAGACAAAGGATTGGGATGCCCTGGATCCAATTAGGGTTTTGATGTTCTGCCACCAGAAACTTATTGTAAACTTCAGATGACAATTTTCCCTTTTAAAACCATCTCTCACCACTAAGTGGGAGAGTGAATTCCCCAATGATGAAGTGATTTGTAATATGGATGGTTCTGTCCCCTATCTTAGTTTGAAAACCATCGAATTTCTACGCCAATATTAGTGTGATATCCATTGAAGGTGCATATGAATTCAAACCATTCTCCTTTGATAAAATATCTTTGATTTCAAGTATAGCTTCGAAAACTTCGAGCCCTGTTGGATTTTCCTGGTTTAACTGCTAAGGTTCTCGGGGTCACACCATCATGCTCTAGCTTCTTCTACTGAGGATGGTGGTCAAAGGTATGCATTATTTCGGGTTCATAAACAACTTGAAATCATAACTGCACCAAACCCTTCAATTATGATAATTTCTTGAGGCCAAAACATGCATGATATTAACATAAAACTTGCAATGATAGTTTCACAAGGAAAGAAATGTGCACAATATCAAGTGTACAGGAAGCTGTGATCACATGCTGGGAGCCAACATGCTTTTATTTAAACTTTTAAATATTTCTTAGAACGTTAAAACTCATAAAATAACACTTGGTTGTTGTTTGCAAGAATGGGGGAATTCTTGCAATCAATACCTTTTTTCATCAATAGGCCTAAGTTATCCTTTTTTCAACCCAATAGTGACATAACCATGGTGATATGACTTATTTAATTCAAATCATGACTTGACTTGACCTTACAAAGAACAAAGAGATAATAAAAAGAAAATAAAGAATGATAAAAATAAATTGAAATGAATCAACACATCATGAAAACAAACTAAGTAGAAGCTAGGTTGATAGATGGATGGGCTAATTGGAGGAATAGAAGGAAGAGGTGTAGACCTAGGATTTAACCTATGCCATAACTAAGTTTTCCTTCAATAGTTTGAGAACCTCTTTTTGGTGCCCTATGTGGTCCTCCACTTCTTGAACCTTTCTATTCCCTTTCAAAGGAGATGTGATGGATGGAGGATGATTTCCATAAAGTTCCACAAATGGGGACATTTTTTATGAAGTATGGAAGGATGTGTTGTACCACCATTCTTCCAAGGGAAACCACTTGACCCATTGTGTTTGTTTATCAGATGCAAAGCAACGAAGATATCCTTCTAGACATTTATTCACAATCTCAGTTTTTCCATTAGATTGAGGATGGTAAGATGAGTTGTTAGACAATTGAGTACTCGAACAAGAGAATAATTCAGTCAAAAAAATTCCTGTGAAAATTGGATCTTTATCACTTACAATAATCTTTGGGACTCCATGCAGTTTTTGAATTTTTTCCAAAATTCTGCAACTAATGTACTTTCTTTAAAAGGACGAGAAAGAGAACAAAAATGGGCGCCGTACTTTGTGAATTGATCCACTACTACCATGATGACAATATTTCCTTAAGATTTGGGTAAACTTGTAATAAACTTCATTGAAAATTCTTCCTAATGTTGACTTAGTATAGCTAATGGTTGTAGGAGACCCGACATCTTGATTGTCTCTCCCTTATTTTTTTGGCAGACTACACATTCATACACAAACTTTTGAACATTAGTTTTAATACCTTCCTAAAAAAATCCTTCTTGATCCCATGGTAATTTTTCAAGAACTCATAGAAGTGTGCAATTCTAGAAGGACCTTTTGTTTGAGTTGGGAATTCTTACATAAATATAGGTGATCATGATACCATACAAAATTATTCTTCCATACAAATTTATTTGATGCACTAGGGTCCTATTGTAGTTTTTGAATGATCTTTCATACCTCTTGATATTGTTTCTATTCTATCCTTTCTTCTTCCACCCAATTAGATTTCAAAATAAAAATAGCACATAATGAACCCTCTATTTCTTCTTCTTTACTTGAAAGTGCATCCACCACAATATTATGTTTTCATTTCATGTAGATAACTTCAAATTAATAACCTAGCATATTTGTAACCCATTTTTGTTTCTCTTTTGAAGATAATCGTTTCTCCGAGAAGTACTTCAAACTATCATGATTTGTTTTTACTTGGAAGTTTCTTCCTATTAGGTAAGGGTGCCATTTCTTAATTTCATGTAGTATGGCCAACATTTATTTTTCATTAATGGGTTTGAGTAATTTTTTTCCTTTAAGTTGTTTTCTTTAAAAGGAAAGGCCCTTCCTTATTTCATTAAAACTACACCAATGCCATGGATTGAGGCATCACACTCCACAATAATTGTTTTTGTGAAGTAACGTGTGGCTAGGACATGAGTTGTACACATATCCTATTTAAGTTTTTCAAAAGCTTTGGTTTCTTATTGAGTTCAAGAAAATGCTTCCTTATTTAATAATGTTGTTATAGGTACCATTATTTAACCATAGTTCTTGACAAACTTGTGGTAATAGCCTCTCAATCCTAAGAATCCTCTAAGTTTCTTCAAGGTTTTGGGAATTGTCTATTCCCTCATAGATTTAATTTTGTTAGGATCCACTTGTACACCCTCATGAGATACAATATGACCTAAATATTCCACCTCTTGAATCCCAAAGGCACACTTGGAAGGATTTGTATAAAATTGTTTCTCTTCCAAAAGTTGCAATACTCTGTATACATGTTGTACATGACCTTCCTAAGATTTGTTGTAGATTAGTATGTCATCAACAAATACTAACACACATTTTCTAAGGAAGAGTTTGAAAATAGAATTAATCAAGCTTTGAAATGTTGAAGGTGCATTAGTAAGTCCAAATGGCATAACACAAAACTCATAATGACCTTTATGTGTTCTAAAGTTTGTTTTGGGAATGTCTTACTGCCTCATTCTAATTTGATGACATCCTAAACGAAGATCCATCTTAGTAAAGAAAATTGCTCCATGCAATTCATCTAATAATTCATCAATGACATGAATGGGAAACTTATCTTTGATGATCATTTTGTCAATATATCTATAATATGGACTCATACATCATAAACCATCCTTCTTCATAACCATCACTACTGGTGAAGAGAAAGAACTTTATCTAGGATGAATGGTGCTCGCCTCTAACATTTCTTAGATCATACACTCAATTTCACTCTTCTATGCATATGGATACCTGTAAGGACTAATGTTAGGTGGTACACTTCCTCGTTCCAAATGAATAGAGTGGTCATGATCTCAAGTAGGTGGATGACCCTTAGGCGTCTCTCCAAATACTTGTGAATGGTTGTTGATGACTATTTGGAGATCCATTGGAGCAGAGGATATAGATGTTTGAAAATATAGTGAGCACAAGTGTGCAAGTACACCATGGTGTCCCTTTTTGAGTAATTTTGTCATGATATTAGAGATTATCACCTTAGAGGGTTTCCCTTGGATACCTGTAAGCTCAATTTCCTTTCCTTATGAGGAAAATATCATGAAAAGATATTGAAAATTAAGGGACATTGTTCTCAATGATTGTAACCATTGGACCCTTTATACAACATCAACACCACCCATTTGGGTGGAAATCATGGGAATATCCAAAAAATATTCCCCCATATTGAGCTTAATATATTGCACTTCCTAGAACAATTTATGGTACCTCCATTTGCAATCATTACTTGAAACTATGGAGTTGGAAATACAAAGAAATTGAGATATTTTGCTAATTTGTAATTGATGAAGTTATGGGTACTACCATAATCAATCAACACTGTTACCTTTTTTTTTTGATGTATCCTTGTATCTTCAGGGTTTTTGGAATACTGATGTTGGCCAATGCATAACAAGATATCATCGGAGTAGTCTCTTTTAGATCTATATCTTGTGATTGTTCCAATTATTGATCTTCTCCCTCTTCACAATCTATGTAGAATAATTTATTCTCATTGCATCTATGCCCCTTACTATACTTCTTGTCACAGTTCAAACATAGTCCATTTGCTCTCATTTCATCCATTTTATGAGGTTCCAACCTTTTTAGTTGAGGTACGATTGTCTTATGAACCCCAAAATGATCTATGCTTCCTGCGTATGCTCCAATGGTATACTTGTGTGTAGCCTTATTCTTGGCTTGAATATGGCGAGCAAATTGCATAGCTTCCATAATACTTCTAGGATGTTTTAGGAAAATCTCAGGTTTAATGTATTATTTTAATTCCCTCATGCAAGCTTCCAACACATGTTCATCCCTTATATCATCCACTATTGTGAGTGGGAAATCCCTCTATGGACTAGCACTTAAGGTTTAATTATGCATGCAAAAAAGAACTAAAGATTTCTACTTTCTACCGTCGTCCCGGACCTAATCCCCATTATTCTTAAGAAAATACATAGTTAAGAAGATCAAGTGAGCATACCTTATTTCGGGTGTTTGACATCGATCCTTCCTCACGCTTGATCACTCTTTGACTGCAACTCTCCTCCCAAGGCTGACCTGCATTCACACAAGAAAAATAACAAACTCCACATGCATTTGATATATAGATTAATGGGTTAGAGATTCAATAAACAAGTATGCAATAAACCATGAAAACCTCATATGGAGGGACAGGAAAAGTACTTCTTTTTTATTAACTTAAACAAATCAACTTACAATGATGAAGCTGACTGTTGCTCCATGAACCTGGTCCTAGGCTCCTCTTCAACTATCCTCCAATTTCTTTGATCTATCTTTCTCTTTTCACAAGGATGGCTAAAGGGTTGGGACAAAGGGAATGCACAATCGAGTATAATTTCTTTACTATGATTCTCCCCTTCCAAATGGGACCCCTAACCCTTATTTTATAGGCTAGAAGAAGCTAGGTATTTGGTCGAACCCTCAGCCATGCATGGCCGGAAGGTTTAGTTAACTCACCCAAAGTTGTGTGTTCCGTCAACAACTTTCCTTTTTTCGTGCTTTTGTAGGTACACACAGGCTGTTTTGGGTCAGCTAGCATGTACATGCATGTAGTAATAGAGCAGAGTGCATGGGCCTTTATAAAAGGTGTTTTTAAGAAGAGTTGTTCAACAGTGTTTTGGCAAAGAAGGAATCTGAGATGGCCCGATGCTAGGTAAGCATGTCTGGTGCAAATTAGGGTTATAATAGATGCCCCCTAATGTGTGAGGTCAGAAGAGCATCTGATGGCCGAAATACATTAACACTCTTTACTGATGTGCTGAACAAGTGAGCCCAGGGACCAAAAATTGGGAGGCATCATCTGCAAAAATAATAATTGTCTCATCGAGGCGGGCATACCCATGCTCGTGATAAAATAAAATCATGGCTACCAATCAAATACACTGTAGATCCATGTCATATAACTATATAAAGTGTAGTTGTGAATAATACACAACGGAGCTACATCTCAAAATCAAAAAGATATACATGTAGAGTATCCATCTTCTTAGAAGCTGATAAGGCCTGATGGCTGGAGATGAGGTCTTCAGAACTCGAGCAACAACTTCAAAATATTCAAAACTCGGGTAGGAGTGTAATATGAGTGTACGACTTCACTACCCAGAGGTCTTCGATGACTCATCGATCATGGACTAGAGAATATTGATGATCACACTGAAGGCTTCATAGATTTCAAACAAAGACTTGATTGGACGTTCAGGATGGCCAGGTATGAGGGCAAGAGACAAACTGCAGAGGGGCCGACTCAGGCTTGGTAAAAACTTCCCTTGGACAACAACATGACAAATGATGAGACTCAGGCAACATGGCATTAACATAAGTTTACGAGGCAGGAGGCAACACAAACTCTCCATATGTTTGGAAGAATAACCAAATGGAGGAGGACATAGCTCTATGTAGCGAGAAAAAATTCCTAAGGTCGCATTAAATCCTAGAGTTTGACAAACAAACAGATAGACGTGCTTTATCCAAGGGTGACTTATTGTGCTGCCAATAAAGAAAATACTTTTCCCTTCCTCTTTTTGGGTTATATTTGATTTTTTTGTCTTTTTCAATGATTTTGGAAAAAGAATAAAATAATGTTACGTTACAATGGAGGAACGAGTGTTACAAACATACAAGTTCAAGGTGCAAGTACAAGACTAATGTTCAGAGCAATGACACTCGAGAAAAATCCTCTAGGGGCCAAAGGTGTCAAGACGCAGAGGCAAAGTGATACATGGCTTGCATATAAGGTATGATTCAGATGGTGTAGTTGAGAGCAACATGGGTCCGACATTAGACCCAATACGCAGGTATGCAAACAAGGTTAACAAAACACACAATGGTAACGTCATTTGATGTAAGTTTAACGATCCCAGAGAAGGTAAGCTCGACGGTTTTTCATATTTAGAGAGTTTGAAAAAACGTAAAAGGAGACTCCACTGGGGTACCTTTTTCGAAGGTAGTCTAGTTGGTTCGAAAAAGGGGTAAACTAGCACCGACAAGATGTCTACTCAAAACCATTTTAACGAGTATGATAAAGACAAGATCACTTGATCATTTTTTCATTTTTAAGGAGTCTGAAAAAAGATTAACTATGGACTCCACCAAGAATGTTTTTCTGGTCCAGTTTAACCAGTGTGAAAGAATAAGGTCACTCGACGATCTTTTCAATTTTAGAGAGTCTGAAAAGAGATTAACTATGGACTTCGTGGGGGTTCCTTTTTCGTAAATTTAGTCCCTCAAGCCTGAAAAAAAGGGTTAAAATGATACCTGAGAGTACTCTTCTAGAGAAATGAAGTTCCTTAGAGTATACCTTTGTTCGTATAGTTGACCGTTCGGACCAAAAAAGGGGTAAACTACCATCGTACAAACTTGACTTCAAATTTCAGTTTAACAAGCGTGAAATGCCATAGGATCACTCGACAATATTTTCATGTTTAGAGGGTCTGAAAAGGGCTTAAAATAAGACCTGTTATGTCTTTTGGGAGTCCTGAGGGTGAGGTCAAGAGTGAAAAGGAATCATGCAAATATGGCTCAAACTCGTAATCGGGAAAAACAACAAGGACTCATGAGCCTACAATGATTAGAGACATCATGGACACCATAATGCAACCAGGATCTACCTAGGGAATCCATGTTCCGGTAAGCTCTACCACCAACTCTTGACACTTCTAAAGCAACAATGATGGTTCCATGTTGCAACCTGATGGGATCGATCCTATGGAAAAGGGATAAATACAACGAGATAAAAAAGTCAGGGTAGAAACCTAACCTATATGCTCAAGTTGATCATCTGATATTTTTCCACAGATCGTCAAAAGTTACCCAAAACTCCAAAACAATTGTCCCGATACCCAATCATACCCTTCCGATGCAACTCCTAAATCACTCTAAATGGTTTTTGGTTTAAAGAAAATGATAAGGGGGGCCAAAAATGTGACAAAATGAGGCCAAAAAGTCTATAAATAGAAGCTGGTAACTCATTATCACCATTGCTAATTTGGAAATTGTCTCTGGAGCAAAAAACCCCCTTTGATAAAAGTGGTGATTTCAGGAGCTACAGTGGACGAAACAACCATCTGTCTGGACCAAGTAAGTATAAAGTCTCTCATCTTGCAATTTAAATCTTTATTTTTTCTTTGGGTTCCAAGTTTTGGGGGGGCGTTGACCTTCATAAGGTCAGCCCTAGGTCCACGCGGGCTGTCTTAGGACATGCCGCGTGTACATTTGGGCAGAGTAAAAACTGCATGCGTGTACACATGACTGTCAACATTACATCCCGCGTGGAGCCCCTTATTGAATGAAATTAAAAAAAAAAACAAGGGTTAACCCTCCTGAACCTTGGTGTTTTGCAGGATGTATGTTCACTAGAGAGAAAGAGAGCATGTGGAGGTTAGTGAGTTGGTTGGGGAAGACCTCAATGCTGTGGCTACCTTAACGCAATGTGGGCTGCTCAAGTTCTCCTTATGTCCTTTTATGTGGGCACAACCTAGGCTACTGATTGCCTTGGTTGATTATTGGCATCTGGATGCAGAGGTCTTTATGTTAGAGGGGTAGTCACTGGTGCCCACGATAGAGGACATATATTTTTTGACTGGCCTCTCTAGGAGAGGGGAACTAGTCAACTTCTGGACATTTCCTTTGGAGCCACATAACATAGCGAAATTGATAGGACTTTACTGTGAGGCTAGTACAGATCGATCGAGCTCACAGGTGTCCATAAGCAAGATTATTGACTTATCATTGTAGGCGATTGTGTTTCTTATTGGGTGGATCAATGGTTCTGTGGCTCTACATCAGGTGTCTCATGCACAGATGAACTGTGCAGTCCAGTGCTTGAATGCACAAATATTTGACGGGAGCACCACATTTCTAGATTGTATGAAGAGGTAGTTGATAGATTGTCGGTCGTGGACGTAGAGGAACTTTGGGTTCAGGACCATTCTATGCACTTTCTTCTTTGAAAGAGTTCTAAGCTTCAGTCCTCGAGTAATGGTACGAAGACATCAGGCCTCTCTTCCTGCAGTTTGTAGATGGGCAGTGTTACTGCCATGACAGGGTGGTGGAAGGACCAATGAGTCTTTTGACGATGATTTCTTCACTTGGTTGTCACAAAAAATCCTAGTCATAGAGGATTAACCTTATGCTGGGATTGATTTCTCGAGAGATCCTGAGATACCAGTACCTCCTGGTGAGGAGCGAGGAGAGATGGGTAAGTTGACATCAATGTTTTTTTTTTTTTTTTTTGTGAAACATATGTAGTTTTTATGTTGTTTTTGTTATATATCATTTTTTTTATACCAGAGTATTTGACAGATATGTGTTTTTTGTGTGCAGATGTGGGACCAGTTCGACCTGTGGACTATGCGAGGAACAAGCATTTTCCTTGGCCAGGGGCTGCACCTACCGCCGTAGGGGGACCAACAACATCAGGAGAGCTTCCAACCAAGGAGGTTGAGAGGGTGTTGAGATGAGTCGAGAGAAACTTTACTTCTCTCACTCACACGGTCCCTATGGTAGAGATTGAGAATCTGCCACCATCTATGCAACCTCATGTAGTGGGGGCACCACAGACGTAGGTCCGATTGTTTCGGCGTTTGGAAAACACTGCTGATCAGTACAACAGGGCCCACAGGCCTTGACCTTAGTTATAATTTTCACGTGCTGAGAGCACTACTTGTATATATTTTTTGAGGGTATAAGCCCCATGACTCGTTATTGGTCATATTTTTGAGGCGCTTGCGTCCACCTATGTACTTTGGTGACTATGATATTATATATGGATTTTTATGTCTTTTTGTGTCTTATGGATCATTTTTGCATTTAAAAATGTATTTACAAGTTTATGTGTATGTCCTTTCATATGTGTGCAAGATGCCAATCTAAAATTTGATTAGCTAGAGTATCTGTAATTTGGTTTAATCTCCTAGGAACATGAAAATATGTAATATAATCAAATCTTCGTTCTAAGAGACATACCCTAAGGAATAGTTGGTGTAAATTCGGATCATGAACATGGTAGAATCTATTTAATTGAGACACAACCAGCTGAGCATCAAGATAGACCTGGAGATGAGAGATACCAAATGACAAGGCATCACGAAGCAACTTAATAACTGCAGTATACTCGACGACATTGTTTGTGGTGTCACCTAATCATATACCTCTGGAAGATAATAACTGGCCTCGAGGTGTAAAATTTACCCAAGCTGTGGAGGCAAGCCTCCGAGTGTGCCGGATAGCACCATCTGTGTACCCAATGAACACCTCAGATTCACTTGAAATCTGCCATAGTGACGAAAGATAACATAAAAAACGACACGTCCATAATACTAAAAGAAACTAGAAAGTAATAGTACAAAGACTATACATATGTTACAAAAAGTCACCCATGGTGACCTGCTTATAAGTAATACTTCTTGAGGTAGAGTCCATTTCTAGGCTTTTCCAAAGCATTCCCTTCCAAGTCAACTAGATGATAAGCGCCCTTTTTTAGAACCTCTTTTATGATGAAAGGTTCGAACCACATGGGTTTGAATTTTCCTGCCCCCAGGGGGTCCTTATCTTGGTCATAGACTAGGATAAGGTCGCCTTCAGTGAAAATCTCAGGATGAATGGACCTATCATACTAAAACTTGAATTTATGTTTGTGAGCCTCGTTGGCTAGGGCTGCATCACGACGCTGCTCATTGAGCCGCTCAAGGTATAATAACCGTTCTTCAAGTGGAGAAGTATTTGGAAATAATTGTACTGCTAACTTTAGGGATGGGATCTGACATTTGATAGGAAAGACTGCTTCCAGCCCGTAAATGAGTTGAAAAGGTGAGAAACCAGTTGCAGTCTTAATAGACATTCGGTAAGCCCATAATGCCGAGTATAACATCAAATGCCAATTTGACTTGGCTGAGTTGATCGTTTGCTGTAGGATGGTCTTAAGATATTTATTTACAGCTTCCACTTGACCATTTTCTTGGGGGTAGTAGGGTGACGAATGTTCTTTCCGTAACCCAAGATTTGATGTTAACTCGGTCATCAGCTGGTTAGTGACAATCTCCCTCGGGACGCCGAACCTTGCTACTATCTGGTTGAATAAAAAGAGAACTGCAGTCTCTCCGTCATCTTTAAACATTGGCATAGCTTCAAACCACTTCATGAAGTAGTCTATGACTACGATGATATAACGATGCCCCCTTGCTGAAGGAGGGTTGCATGTAGTGTAATCAATGCCCCACTTGGTGAAGGGACCAACCGTGATGAAAGGAAACATGGGAGTGAGATGTGCCCTCATCTTTTGAGAGAAGATCTGGCATGGGTGGCACTTCTTGACCGATTTGATACAATCTTTGATTAGTGTCGGCCAGAAGTAACCTGCTCATAGAATCTTTTGGGATGTTTCCAACCCAGACAAATGACTGCCACACGCTCAAGTATGGAAATCGTTAAGCATGATAACTACTTCTTTGTGAGTGAGACATCGGCACAGGATGCAGTCTACACATCTCCGATATAACGTATCATTGAGTATGAGATAATTCTTAGACTGATGGCATATACGTCAATGCTCATCATGAGAAGCAGAGGTGGGGCACTTCAAAGTCTGGAGATAGATAAGTATATCTCCGTACCAGGGATCCAAAGATGTGATAAAAAACATATCTCCTTTGATAGGTGACTTTTCAGGCACACCATCACCTGACTCAACAGGAAGTTCCGAAATAAGTTGTGCGAAGACCAGTGACTTTTTGGATTTTGCTGAAACGAAATCTAAGTCAAACTCCCAGAGGACGATGATCCATCTACTGATATTTCCGCCTATTACCTGTCGTGTCAACATGTACTGGAATGGATTCATGACAACAATGATGGTGGTCTTACAAAACAGAACATAATGACAAAATCGTTGAACAACATGAACTGCTACCAACGCAAGTTTTTCAATATGAGAATAATTGAGTTCCGGTCCTACAAGGCCTCATCTCAGGTAATAAATCACATATTCTGAGAACAAGTCATCCTCCTGAACTAAGACCATGCCGATGGTTGACTCTGCTGCAGCCAGGTATAATAAGAAATCTTTGTTATAGTTAGGTGGTTGAAGTAGAGGGGTAGTCGTGAGGGCATGTTTCAATGCGTCAAAAGAGCATTGGGCGGCATCATCCCAATGAAAAGGAACGTCTTTCTTCAGTAAGCACATAAAGCCCTTTGTGATCTCGGCATAGTTGGCGATGAAACGTCTTAAAAAGTTTTCCTTGCCCTGTAGACTCTGAAGTTGAAGGATTGTGCATGGGGGAGGCAACTAAATCATTGCCTCAACCTTGAGAGGATCGACCATGATCCTTGTTGTTGATACTATGAAACCTAACAAACGTCTTGATGTTACAGAAAAATCTGCACTTGTTTGGATTCAAGCGAATCCAAAAGTAGAGACAATGCTCAAAGATAAGTCAGAGGTGTGTGGGATGATTCATTCTCTTGTGAGATTGAGATGCTAAATCATCTAAATAGGCCTCGACTATATGCTTGAGGTCATGGAAAGAAAAAGACATGGCCCACTGAAAGGTCGCTCCAGCATTTTTGAGACCAAAGGGCATCTTACAATATGCGAAAGTACCCCATGTTCAAATGAATTTCGTTTTGTGCTGGTCTTCGGGTTTGATTTGTATTTGATTATATCCCAAAAAGTCGTCCATGAAAGAGAAGGCCTCACAACCTGCACATTCATCAATTATCTGATCGATGAATGGTGTGGGAAAATTATCTTTTGGACAGGCCTTGTTCAAATCACAGAAGTCTGTACATACATGAATCGTGCCTTGTTTTTTATTGACCGACACAGGATTTGACACCCATTGGGTCAAATGGATAGGATAGATAAAACTGGCTTTTAGCAGTTTCTCAACTTCAACCTGAATGGCTACTGCTTTCCTAGGATTAACTAGACGAAGCTTCTATCAAATGGGATTGACATCTGGATAAGTTGTGATTTCATGTTCGACTATTTTTGGATCGATGTATGGCATTTCCTCATAAGACCAGGCAAAAATGTCGCAAAATTATTTAAATAGATCTGTGTAGATTTGAATCTCTCCGGGGGAGTAGTCATCTCCGATGAAAACATTCTCCATGATGCCAGGGGTTTTGGAGATATTGATCGGCATGGTTTCAATGATGGTTTCCATATTACCCTCAACATACACCTTGTGTGTAGCTAAGGGATTAATAGAACAAGACCTATCTCCAGTCATAGTCAAGGTGAATTCTCCGGCTTCGATTCTACTTAACTCTGGGAAAAAGTATGATCTGTGATGAAGATCATCCCAAGGTTTGTCCAGACTAGTCATTGCTTCAATTACTGCTTCGTCGAAGGGCAAGACTAAGTCTAATGAATCGATTTCAGCGAGAGAACCTTGAGCCCAAATAGGCTCTAGAAGCGGATCTAACTCTTGTGCAAGAGTTGGATCTATGTTGGCTGAATCTTGCTGGACTAAAGAGTACGCTACTTCAGCTGCAGACAAGGGCATGGGCATGCCTGGGTTCCCTATCCCATCCATCATGGCTGATGGGGAAGGAAGTATCCATGGATCGGTGAAGTAAGTCATGCGAAACGACAAAACTTGGAAAATATCAACCTTATGGTGGTCGGATATGAACTTGACATTGCCTTGAAGGGGTGGGTAATCGAAGGTACCCATCAAATATGGGCACAAACCAACCCCTACGTTGACTACATCTAGTTGAAGATTATCAATCATCGGTACCGCAGATACCCCCAATGAAGGGTTAGGTCTGGAAAAACACAATTGATCAATGGCCACAATTCAGTCCTCATGTGGAAACAACAAGACCCAAAAAACTGTAGCAACCACTGCTTGCATGGCATAAGTCCAACTCCTTCCTAATAAGAGATTGTAGTTGAGGGATGCGTCGACTACTTCTACCTCAACGCACATGTTCTTCCCTCCTAACTCCATTGGGAACGAGGGAATGATACCATGTGGTCGGAATGAATGACTGTTGAAAGTAGTGAGAAGAGTAGGTGACAGAGACAAAATGGGCTGGCCAATGGCCTTCCAACATGCCAATGACATAACGCATGTCGAGGCACCCTCATCAACCACCGTGCGGAAAATATTTCGAGTAAAATTTTTCGTGGGGTGAGCCACTACTATCTGAAATGTTGCGTGGTAAGGCATACGAGGTTTTAAGTCGGTTGTATCCAGCATGATGGTACCCGGATTACAGGTCTCGAAAGATCCTAAAGTGGTTAACAAAGCTTTCCTCTGGGAAGGGAATCTTTGGAGGACCTCCAAAGTGGACATCACATAAGGGGTTTGAAACAAATCCTCCACCACAGAATAGTTCTGGGTGGCCCTTTCATTTGGGTTGTGAGAATCTTTTTTGAACGTGCCTTTTGGAATGCATGTCATTGTTTTTCCCAAAGTCTTCTCAATCTGTAGAGGAAGAGATGGGAGTTCGGCTTCTTTGCCCTTCTCAGAAGTGTTTGGTTTACTGTATTCATGCGCTCTAGTCGATATAAAAGCATCATCCTTCATCATATACACATTCACGTATGTGGGATTGTGCGAAGGCAGAGAGGGTCCTTGACTGCCCCCTTGCACGCTTGTAGAGGCTTGGGTTAGGTTTTGCCCATGCTGAAATGGATTTGTTAACACAACAGGTTGTTGCTATGTCACAAACTTTTGGGCCTATGCAAGCCGAGGACATTGGTGGGTCGGGTGGTCTTCTGTGCATAGGTTGCATGGATACCTCGCCTTCCATTTATCAGTGTTGCCCCCGCCATCATTATTAGTGGGTTTCTTATCCCCCTTACCCTTCTTTCGTTGTTTTTTCTTTCCTTCAGGCTATTGGGTGGCCTTTGGATTTGTCGATTTCACTGTGTGTATATCTGACATTTTAGTAGGGGGAGCAACCAAAATAGTAGTTTGGCTGGCCGCTGTGTGTTGTATAGACAATTGTTGTAACTGCTTCGTCTGTTGCTCAGCGGGATTTGTTTGTGGTGAACCAACAATACCATTGGCATGTGGTCCAAATCTGTGTCTGGTTTTATCAAGTATTGAGCGTGGCGCATCTGGCAAGATCTGATATAATAAACCGGACTGAGAATAAATGAGCTCAAGCTGTTGAGCTCTCATGATGGCATCTTCTTCGGAAAACACTCTTGATGTCGCGATGTCTTTGGATAACTGTGGGACCAAAGACTTAAGGAACCACTCAAGTATGAATGCTGTTGGGACTGGCACCTTAATTAAACTCTTCCGATGTCTCCATTCTTGGATGTGGTCGGAGATATGGTCTGCTTTTGTCTATGCGAAATTGGCCAGCAATTCTGTGCTAACGTCATATCTCACAGGTAATTGGAAATGGTTTAGGAAGGCCATTGCTAATTCGTCAAAGGAAGAGTATCTTGAGCGGTTGAACTCAATGTACCATTTCATGACACTCCCAATGAGAGTACATTGAAACAATTGCAACTGTACGGAGTTGTCTTTCAATGAGTTAGATGAGCACCAAAGGTGGAAGGTAGTCAAATGATCACTTGGATCTTCATTCGGCTTGGCTTCGAAATTTGGTATGTCCGAAGGAAACTTCGTTGGCATAGGGGGCCAATGCATATCGTGATAGATAGGGTCATTCAACAACCTTTTCAAGTCTTGCAAATGCAAGGTTGCCAGGAAAGGTAGCTTGGGTTGTTGGTGATAACCTGGGAAAAAGGGGCCTAGAGTTTGGCTGGCACCAGGTTTCCAGGAAAAGTTCGGCTACTGGCCTAGGTTCTGGTAAAATCCATGGCCATGACCAGCGTATGGATTTTGCATGTGAGGAGACATCATCAGCTAATTCCCAAAATAGGACGTAGATGGATGGGCATGCATTACATTCGGAGGACTTTGGGAAAGGTTGCCCCATGCCGATCCCGTGGGGATAGGCATAGTACCTTGTCCGGGGTTCCATTGATTGTGAAAATAATTACCCCAGAACAACATTCCTGACAAGGGAATGGATCCCTACCCAAAATTTCAAGGCCCTGATGTGGAAGAAGTTTCTGGGTTTTCCCCCTGTGCAGGAATAGTACCCTGCATAGGAATAGGTTGTTCGAAACTGGGATTTCCCCCAGTTGGGAAAGAAGTTGACGAGAAGGCATTGTTACCAAACACACTGAACAAAGAAAATGGTGTTGAACCTACCGACATATTATGCGAAGGTGGTCCTTGAATCCCTACTCCAAATAAACTACGGTGTGCAGGTGGCCCAATGGATTGTTGATGCGTGCCACCCAGTGAAGGGGACGAAGGAGGTATATTCCCTCCCCTATAAGGGAAAGCATTGAAAGGAGATGAAGTGCCTCCCATGTGGCCTTGCAGAGGAGGGTTAGAGCTCCCTGCCCCCAGACCTAAATTCATTGAAGTGGAGTAGGAAAGTACAGGACTTGTACCTGAGCTAGGCATCCCATATGAGAATAGAGGGCCTGTCGCACTTGGTGTGAAAAGGGTTGTGGCCGTCGCCATAGATGTGATCAGACCACTGTATGAGGTAGAGGTAGTCAATACCATGGTGTCTCGGATCGGTGACGGTGGGTTAGGAGGTGGAAACTCTCCTGTGGTGACAACCATAGTTGGAATTGGAGAATTCCCAGAGGGAGTGACAACATTTGTTTCCATTGCTGCGTGCGACACTGTCTGGCACTCGTAAGGGTGAATCAGTACAATGACGGGTGCCGAAAGATCAGTGGTTGGAGTTTTAGGTGGACCAAGAGCTTTCTCCCTAAAGTCTAAAATGGTCATTTCCTCCGGATGTTGGTCGGGCACAATTTCTTGTGACCCGGTTGCTTCAAAACACCCTTGTTGGTCTAGCTTTCACCTTAGTGGTGGCGGGGGTGACTCCAGTGTAACCAGTGATAGGCCCAGAAGCTTTTGTGACTGGTGGAGCTCGTGATCCTCCACTGTGTGGGAAGATCAAAGACACTCTAGGGTTGTCTATTCGTTAAAAAAAAAACAACACACACTAAAAAAGTCCCTACAAGATAAAACAAGAAAACACTAAACTAATTGGAAGAACAGTTACAACAACCAACACTAGAGAAACTTACTGGTGCAAGTGCAACTCGAACATGGAAGCACCCTCTGGGTATACTCTACAAAGAGTGGCCCAATGTCTGTCTTAGGTACCGCGGTATACCCCTGCAAGCACCTGTGTATGTCCCTAAAAAGATAGGAAACTAGGTTTCCAGCACGCGAACAGTCACCAAGCGGGTACAGTGGAAAGTCGGGTAGACCACAATGAGTAGGATATCGAGATTGAAACCTATCAAGGGTATCAAAAGAAAGTGGTATGGAAGACAACTAAGGACCTCGAATGGATTCAAGACCCACAAAGCTCCATGGCAAATGCAATCGACGGAATCCCAAGACAAGCCCTCTATATGTGTTCTCTACTATGATTGGTCCAGCTTTGGAGGGGTTATCTCTGCTACCTTTCCGCACGCAACCTCGTGTTTATCCCCTATGTTAGAGGGGGGTCCTAGATAACTTTCACGATACTGGACTTTGACACTCCCTAAATCAGACTCCAATGTTTGATTTTAATGGCCTTGAAGAGTTTCCTCTCCAACCTAATTCAAGGCCTTAACCCTAAACTAGTTGGTTGACCCTTACAAACATAAAAAAGTATAATGAATTTTATATTTAGCGTTAATTTTTATGGATTGTATTAAGTCAAAGGTTATGAAAGTGAAACTAGTGATGTTTTAAAGATGAAAGCAAAATAAACAGAAAGATGGAAACAAAAACCTTTACTTCACTCAACTCTAAAACAACTTTTCAAAAAAAAAAAAATTTCTAAGATCTTTGAACAACAAACTCAAAGAAGGATTTCACTTGACTATGAGATACTTATGATCTAAGTAAACCGTTAAGAACTTATGAAAGAAAATAATTTTCCCTGGTTATTAATGTAAAACAACACTTTTTAACCAACAAAGAAATAAAAGTTTTTTTTTATTTGAATGCTCACAAAGCAAAAAGGAAAAATATCAACAAGTCAAAACCAAGAAAACTTCTGGCCTAAGTGCAGATCGCAAAGAGTCACTTTAAAAATCACACACAAGCAAATTAAAATTGGACTCTCACACTTGTCTAAAAACCCTATAAAAGAAATTTTTTAAGGAAAAATTCTAAATGAAAAAAGAAAGCTATTGCTGTGATCAAACCTAAGTTACTGATCACTATGACAGAGAGCCAAACCTATAGGTATAACTCTTGTCAAAATAAAGTATGACTGCCTCACCTTGAACAAAAATTCTCTCCACAAGCACGTTGCTGACAGTTCCACAGCAAGTGTGTGCACGCGAGCTGTGTAAAGTCAGAGCGCGTGTACACGCGTGCTGGCCTTATACAGGCCGTGTATATATCTGAAACTCTGAGACAAATGAAAATCCAAGCAATCCAACCCAGGCAGAGACTACTGGTACTGAGAAGCAGAATCTCTTGAAGACTCAGACTCTTACTTTAACAAAAAAAAAAAAAACTTTATAGAACAAACCAATCCAAGGTGAAACCTAAGCTATAGACTAAAAACAATAGAGACTAGAAAGAGTTCTAGAAAACCCATGAGAAGGACTAATTCTGACAGGGAAGAGGATGACTACCTCTCTAAAAGAAATTTTCTGGAATCATACAGGCGACTGACGCTTCCTCAGCTAGCGTGTACACATGGGCTGTGAGAATGCAGGGTGTGGGTACACGCATGCAGACCTTATACAGGCCGTGTGTACCTATGTGGGTCTCGAAAAAAAAAAATACAGTCAAGAAAAGAAACAGAGATAACTGGTATGGAAGACCAGAATCTCTGTTAGCTCTGACTTTTGCAGAAACTTTAAAAACAAGAAATGAAACCAGTTCTTAAAAATACCCAAAAAATATTCCCAGAAACCCTAGATAGTCCCCAATATGGTTTCCAATTCTGTTGTGAGTAGGATATCCCTCTACGGACTAGCACTCAAGGTTTAATTATGCATGCAGAAAATACCTAAAGATTTCTACTTTCTACAATCGTCCCGGACCTAATCCCCATTATTCTTAAGAAAATACATAGTTAAGAAGATCAAATGAGCATACCTTATTTAGGGCATTTGATATCGATCCTTCCTCATGCCTGATCTCTCTTTGAATGCAACTCTCCTCCCAAGAATGACCTGCATTCACACAAGACAAATAACAAACTCCACATGCATTTGATATATAGATTAATGGGTTAGAGATTCAATAAACAAGCATGCAATAAACCATGAAAACATCATATGGTGGGATGGGAAAAGTACTTCTTTGTTATTAACTTCAACAAATCAACTTACAATGATGAAGCCGACCGCTGCTCCACGAACCTCGTCCTAGGATCCTCTTCAACTGTCCTCCAACTTCTTTGATCTATCTTTCTCTTTGCACAAGGATGGCTAAAGGGTTGGGACAAAGGGAATGTGCAATCATGTATAATTTATTTACTATGATTCTCCCCTTCCAAATGGGACCCCTAACCCTTCTTTTATAGGCTAGAAGAAGCTAGGTATTTGGTCGAACCCTTGGCCATGCATTGCCGGAAGGTTTAGTTAACTCACCCAAAGCTCTATGTTCCGTCAACAACTTTCCTTTTTTCATGCTTTTGTAGGTACACACGGGTTGTTTTGGGTCAGCTAGCATGTACACATGTGCAGTAATAGAGTAGAGCACGTGGGCCTTTATAAAAGGTGTTTTTAAGAAGATTTGTTCAACAATGTTTTGGCAAAGAAGGAATCTTAGATGGCCTGATGCCAGGTAAGCATGTCTGGTGAAAATTAGGGTTATAACATCCACCCTTGTGGCCAATACCTGAAATTATGAATTATAATCTTCAATATCACCTAAGTGCTTGATTCTTGTCAATTGACTGAAGTAATCATGTTCCCAAACTTTCCCATATTGCTCTTCTAAGTCTCTTGTAAATAAACCCCAAGTATAATGATAACAATAGGTATTCTTTTTAACTACCTGTTGATACCATTGATATGGTTTTATCTCAAAGTTTAAAATTTCTATGTGAATCGTTTTCTTGTCATTCATAATATTATGCAGTTTAAAATATTTCTCTATTTGGTTCACCCAGGCAAATACCTCTATTCAATCAAACTTCCTTAATTCAACCGTGGGAAGGTTCACTCCTTTTGGAGACCATCCATGAGTAACTCCATTATTGGAGTTAAATCCCCTTGGAACATTCTTTTTATTGGAAAGTTGTTCAATCTGAATAATACCATTATTTCCGTGAGTCCCTTCATAGACCTTATCAATTTTAGGGAACCTCCCATTTAAGGCTTCTAAAATATTCTTTTCCACTTGTTCCAAATTTCCCTCCATCTTTTGTTCCAACCATTCCATATTTTCATTCACCTTTCTTTCTATTTCTGTTTGAGTATTCATCTAATCAACCTTTTTCACTTACCTACATTCAATTCGTTGATTTGACTATCCAATTTGGATAACTGGATTTGTATCTCTTCATTTTCTTCATGAGTCATAGAGGAGATTTCTAGAGCTTTACTTGGTGAAGTAAATTTTGGATCTTTCTTTGGGGCCATGGGAAAAAGTTACTGGGGCCCGAGGAAAAGGGAGTGTCAGGTGTTATAGCTCTTTGATACATGTCTAGGGTCCAACAATAGTACTCAACCCAATATATTAGGGCTCTAACTAAGGAGGATCAACTGTTCCTTTAGTTGTACTACCTGACTTCCTAGGTACTAGAGAGTGATCTCCCATAGTGTTGTTCTTAGTGTATTATAGAAACAAGATGGCTGCAGAACTTATCTAAGAATGGTTTTAGGTATACCTAGGTTACTTCCTATATACCCAAAGGTATGTGGAAGTGAGATTCTGTCTACATGTGTTGTCTAATGTGGTACTACTTGAAGCAATACCAAATGTTATGATCCAACACCTCAAAAATGATAAAAAGTTAACGAATACAATCCACTTTGAAGCGAAAACCTCCTTTTACAATATATCTAATTTAGAAGACTAGATGAGATAAGATGATCCTATGACTACGTCTCCTTGGTTTATATACAGGAGACAAAGGGTACAATTATAATGAAATGGGTACAATGAAGGGTTCTAGCCTACATACAAATATAATACTATAAATTTAATAATTCAATATCTAGGGATTAATAAGGGGTTTTATACTAACATGGGGCTTTTCTTAGAGATTAATAATATTTAGACACTTAGGAGTTAGGGAAGATCAATTTGGTATAATATGTTTTTAGGTAAAAGTGTGTTTCTTACTGTGCATTAGTATACATTTGTAATTATGTAATTTGACGATAACGATATGTTCTAGACAGAGTGATCCGACGACTCATATTCTCTTCAATACTAACAACTATTGATTCATGGATTAACACCTAATTGGTCCATGGTCTCTATTTAAGAGCATGAAGGGTCATGTGTTGATGATCGATTATGAGAAACTCTCTTTTAAAATACTTTTCTTTTGCATTAATATTTTTCCTCAAGTAGCCACGTTGGCTGGGGTCGTGGATTGTTTCCGTCTTCAAGGATTTTTAACAAGGTAAAAAATTTGGTGTTATGATATTTGATTACTTAAGGTGTTCATCCTATGTGGGAATACCCTATTTTGTCGAACATGATATCAAAGATCACTTGATGACCCACTCCCATTGTAGATTGAGATCTCGAGCCCTTGTTGTTGCATTTTGGGATTTTGCTATTTACAAGAATTTTGGGCTAAGAAGACTACTCCATTGCATTTAAAGCGACGATTCCAGTTGGAAACACTTTTTTTTTTTCACTAAAAAACATTTCTGTTTGCCCTAGATATGACCATTTTTTTCAAATATAGAGGTTTAAACTTTGAATACACCCTTTATTTTTTTATTTTTTACAGAGTTATTATTTCAATTTTTTATTTTTATTTCTAGTTTGTTACTCTTTCCAATCTGCATGCTCTCTTTTTTGTGCACTTTGTGTGATCCCATAAAATAAGAAACAAAGCATAAAGTGTTTTATTTTCCGTGTATGCTATTTGCCCCGTGCTTTATGCGAGCTCAACAAATTAAAATCATAAAGAAAACTTGCATGTTTTAGGTAAGTTAACTGAGACCTAACTTCATTATTGTTGAGATTCGAAAATTAATTTTTCAAAATTTCACTTGTTTTTGTGTGCGAATGTATTGAAGCTTTTTTGTAAGAAAAAACAAGTGTTTTTGGGGTAAGCACACACTTTAAGGAAAATAGTTTAAAAAATCCTCCATCAAATTTGATATATATTTTTCATTAACTCACTTGGTTGAAAGTTTCTTATTTAATAAGAGCTCTTTTGTTCAATTCTCTCTTTTTTTAAGTTATTTTTTGAAAAAGTTCATGCAACCTTCAATTATCTCATAACTTTATTGTAAAGTGCATTTCACTTAAATTATAAAAGTGAATCACTTTAAAGTAACTTTAATATATATTTTTTCTTTTTTAATTACTTTTTGCATGTGACTTTAATTTATAAAGTAACTTCATTGTAAAAGTGATTATCACTTTCTATAAAAGTGGGTCACTTCATAAGTAACTTATTGGTAAAAGTTTTCTTATAGAAAAAATTAGAGAATGATGGATTTTTGTTTCCTCAACCACATCATTGTACATCCATCATCGTGTGGGCCAACTTCTACTTGTCACGTGACACTTTGGTTTACCATTTATTCCTTTTTTTAAAAGGGTATAACTTTCACCTCCGAAGTCCATTTTCAGTGCTATTTGTTTTAAACAACCTATTGTTTTTAGAGCTTTCCATCAAAATAGTCAGTTTAAGCTTTTGAATCCATATTACCTACATATTTTAATATGGATACTTCATGTGATATTTTTATTACCAATACCAACTACTTATCATGGAAATCCCATATGGAAGATGTACTAAGAAGTAAAGGATTGTACCAGATTACCTTGGAAAAGAAAAAGGCCCTACTGATGCTAAAAATAAAGCCAAATGGGATAATAAAAATGATGAAGCACATGGATTAATTGGAATTTCCATCTCTTCTAATTTATTATTTCATATTCAAGGAATTGATGACCCAAATAAATCTTGGGATAATCTAAATAAGGTATTTTGCAAACACAATGTGATTCGAACCCAACAATTTGAGAATCAAATAATATTTTTAAGTCCCAATGATTTCCGTTTCATTGATGATTACTTATATAAGTTCAAAGAAGTTAGACTTTTACTTATAGAATGTGAAATAGACATGACGGGTGACTAATGCATATATTTTATTCTTGCTAAGCTTGGTATTGCATATTCTATGCTTGTATCTATGTTTTATGCCACCAGAGAAGATCTAGGAGACTCTTATCAAGAACCCTCTATTGAGTATTTTTGTGATTCTCTTATTAGAGAGAAATACAAACTATTGCATCTTGGAGTGAACAATACCGTAGGTACATACAATAAAGCCTTAGTGTCCCAATAGAAATATAAAACCAAGCATACAAAGAAGCAACATCCTTGCAACAACAAGCAAAACAAGGGTCCCAAACCCTCCCAACCAACTTCTATTCCCAATGGTGATAAAGGACAAAATAAAAAAGTATGAATATTTCCAAGCAATGCATTTTTTGTGGGCGAGATGGTCATCTCGAGTCTAAATGTTTTAAAAACATGGAGGCATTAAAAGAAACAATGAATAAGCACACCATAAATATTGATTCTTATTCTTCTAACTCTTCTTCTCATGGACATTTAATTTCTGCTTCTGGTTTATCCTTCAATGCAACATCTACTTCTTCTAATGAGCGGCGTATTGATTTTGGATCATCTTGTCATATGGATAAGGATAAATCCAATGTTGTTTCTCTTAATGAATGTAACACCAAACAAATATGTGTTGGTGATTACAGATCTCTTAGTGCTGGAAGGTATGGAATTATAATTCAAATATTTAATGGTCATTTCAATGATGTATTATGTGTTCCAAGTCTTTCCTACAACCTTCTATCAATATATCAGATCACTCATTCAAGTGAAGGTAAAATAATAGATTTTTAACCTCACCAAGTTGTAATCAAGGATTTAAAACATCCTAAGCATGTTCTAGCAACTGGAATTGTTGATGATATTACCAGGTTGTACAAATTTGACAACTTTGGGTCATCACCTTTTCCATCAGTTTTTATTGCTCACAACGATGACTTGAGCAAACTTTGGCATGAGCGGTTTGGTCATCTAAGCTATCACTCATTGCAACAACTATGAAATAAAAATATGGTAACTTGTCTTTCTCTCATTTCTTACAGAGACAATGTTTGTGTTGGTTGTGTCCTCGAGAAACATCATTGGAATAGTTTTGAAAAAAGTGCTTCTTAGCATGTCTTGCCCCCCTTACAACTTGTTCATAGTGATTTGTGTAGTATGCTTCCTTATTCTTCTTTCTATAGGTTCAAGTACTTCTTAACCTTCAATGATGACTTCCCAAGACACACTTGGGATTATTTCTTAAACTTAAGAGTGAAGTTTTTTACAGGTTTTTAGCCTACAAGGACCTTGTAGAAAATTAATCTGGACATCAAATTCAAAGGTTAAGAACAAATAATGGAGGAAAATATGTGAACAATAAATTTACATCTTACTCCACTACACAAGTCTTTCAAATACAACATACAGTTCCATATACACCACAAAAAACTGGTGTTGCTGAGAGAAAGAATCAAACATTAAAGGAAATGTCAAATCATATGATCCAATATAAGAGTTTAAATCTTCATTATTGGGTGGAGGACATCAATTGTGTTAGTTACATAGTAATAACACTCCCGCAAAGGATTTAAAAAACATAACATTGGAAGAAGCATGGGATAAAATTAATTCATATGTAAGCCACTTCCATGTATTTGGTAGTGAAGCATGGTCGCACATCCCTGATGAGAAAATGAAAGCATTATAGCCTAAAAGTGAGAAATGCATTTTTGTTGGATATTCTAAAGATATAAAAAGACATAAAATTCATCAACCTCACTCCAATAAATTATTAGAAGAGATATTAAGTTTGATGAAAATCTATCAGGCTCTAAGCATAAGGAAGGTAGCCCTAGTAAGTCTTGGGTTTGATGCCAAAAGAAAAAAACAAATTATTACATGGAGGATTTGGAGGCCTTGAAAGAATAATATGCCACCCTTATTCAAGGAATTAATAACAATTAAATACTCTAGAGCCCTCCTAAATGTTCAAGGCATGAGTGAAACTAGGATCTATAGTAGGAGAAAAAGGGGGAGAACGCTACAAGTGAAGCAATCCAAGACTACTTGTAAATCCTAATTAAGATTATGGATGATGAACACCATGTGAGGAAGTTGTGGATGACACTTTCTAATATGATGGAAGGAGGACCTTGTCTATGCTCCCCTGCTAGAAAGAAAATTTCAGAGGATAGACAGGAAAATAAAAACCTCAGATAGGCCAAGAGTTCAAAATGGATGCTCAAATCCATGGATATGAGGTGCAGGATATTATGTTGGATATGTGATTTTATGTAAACATCCTTCCAAATAGGTCATGTGAATCAATGGGAAAATCACCATTGGTGTATTCTCCCATCCAGTTGTGGCTAGCCAATCAACACAAGATATATCATATCGGTTGTATGGAGGATGTGGAGGTTAATTTGGGAACTATTAATATAATGGCATATTTTGAGGCCATCAAAATTGTCAATGAGAGGGACACCTACCCCTTCTTGTTAGGCTTTGAGTGGGCCCATGATAATGAGGTGATCATGAATTTAATCAAGGTATATCAATCGAGGTAGATGGGAGAAGAGTCATATAGCCCATCAACCGTTGAATGGGGGAGAGATACATGGAATTGATGGATGACCCGATGGATATCATTGTAGTGGATTAGTTTTACTTTTAATGATAGGAATGAAGGAGGATGATATCAAACCCACTATAGATGGAGTGATTAGCTAGAGGAGTATTTTCTCTTATGATTTATAGGGCGTGACTAGCCTTACCACATAGATTTTCTTATCTGCCCAAGTACTAGGCAATCAATATTCTAGGAGTGATCAAGGATCCTACAGACTTCCCAGAGGTCTATGAAGGAAGAATAGAATCTATCATACATACATAAGGGTGTATTCATAAATGGACCAACGAAAAATTATGAAGCACCACATTACTACTAGACAATATATAACAGATTCTAGTCGTGAATGGAACCTACTTGAAATCCTTCACTCATCCTCAATTAGGTCATGATGCCCCTATATAGGGTATTTATATCATAGTGTAGGTTTTGTTAAAGTCCATAAGGCTCAATCTTGTAGATAAGCCAATAGACTAAGTTGTGTCATTGAATTAAACTTAAGCCTTTGGTTAACGATTTTTGTATAAATTCAATAAGATAGAGTCAATTTACAAGTCTTGTCATCAGTTCGTGTTTGTCTTTGAATATTTTTAGAATAGGTGCCACCTTTTTGGTTGGTGGGGGGGGGGGGACTTTCATTTTTTTCAAGTTTTAGGGTTTCACAATGATCTAGATGGATCAAGGGAACATCAAAAAAGTTTCATAAGTGTCCCAGGAGGCTCAGAATGGCCTCACTAGGCAGAGAAAGGGAAACATTCAAATTTCCCAAAACTTAGTAAAATTGACATGATCATGAAGAGCACATCGCAAGATTTACAGCAACACAAATGGATCATCAAGCAAAGTTATGGATTGAAATATATTTACGGTCAAAGTTTGGTCAACCTAGCCCAATCAACAGGGGATAAGTCAACATCCGTACAAATGACGTCATCATCTGTACTACAAATGTGGTAGGAGAAGAAAGGCGACATGTGTCATGCTGACATCAACATGATGATGTGACAACACTAGAGGCTGCCATGTGTCACTCAGTTTTGGCATTTTCAGGCCAATCCATGGACCAATCGGATCGTGCCATGTGGTAGTCCGTACAGGCTGACGTGGCAGTCCGTACATCATGTGGTAGTTTGTACATATGACGTGGCAGGTACATTGAGTAGCTACATGGGAGGTGACTAGACAACAATGGGCCAATAGTTGGGTGCCACATGGCACCCCCGAAATGCCCAATGAAGGCATGTGACCAAATTTACAAAACATATATATAATAGCGGACCTCGCCAAATTTGGCGGAGGTCTTGCTATATCTGGAGGTTCTGCCAAAATTAGACACACCACCAAACAAAATACGACAGACAACCCTTACGTTAAAATTAATGGTGGTTCCATCTAGTCCGCCAAACTTGGCAGAGAGTCCGATAAATCTGGCAGAGTTCTTAAATGGGGGAACGGTTGTAACAAATGTGCCAAAAGGGAGGTTTGCGAGTTCAACCCCGAGACCTCCCCCAATAGCTTATGGCTTAACATAGCCTTCGATAAGCACTAGGACAATGACCTTTGTTGGGACATCCACCCAAGTTATTATTTAAAAGCACATTTTCCAATTCACGGTAGAGGAGTGTGCCAGTCATCCCAGGTCCATACCGGGCATGATTTTCTATGAAGATGATAGTGCATTAATTGCATAGGATTGCACGTAAATCAAGGCAAAGGTCCAGAGGAGGCCTAAAAGTGCATGTGTCTGATGGAGACAATTTGACAGTCGTTTTTAGGTAATTCGGCGACGTGAATCCAATAGCGAGGTCCATTTTTGTAACAGAGCTTCATATTAGCAAGATAAGTTCTGGAGAATCCAATGTAAGAATGCTTTTCATTATGATGTTTTGTCATTAAATGTTGCGGCATAACATGCATCTTACAAGTTTGAAGGATCATGGAGATGCTACAACAAGGCAACACGATCAACTTATTCCTTCTATCTCTTCTTTTCTTCTCTTCTCCACATCAAACCAATCAATTACATGTGATATAGAAATTGTGGCACTTGCATGATAATTGGCCAATGACACAGTTCTAAATCTCATAGTTTCAGGATCTTTCTATGGGATGCATATTTATGCTTGGACCTAAGCAACAAATCTAAGGCACTTTATGGCTCCATGATGATGGGGGTCATCTTTTATTCTTCCTATTTTTATGTATTGATTATATGGGAATGATGTCCATGTCAACATCATGGATGCCTCATGATCATGAGAACTTGTGAAGGTTGTATACATTCCTGGTCACATTCCAATCTCTTGTTGTCGTCACCGAAAAGGGACTTTGGCCTTACAACTTGTAAAGGAGAGACATCATTACATCAAGGAGAATAAAGAGGTCAGGCTTTGGAGCATGACCCAGAGAGGTAGTCCACGTCGGGTGAACTCTGTTATCAAGGGAAGTATCATATCCATTATATGTCTTATGTTATTATGTTTCTTTTCTATGAATTTCCCCACATAGGATATTAAATGCAAGCATGACATATAACACATAATAAAAACTAAGGAGGTTTTATTCACTTTGGATTCAAGCTTATAAGACTTCAAATTTACCTTTAATTGCAAATCACTCAACTAAAATGATCTATAACTGACCCTTTTGAAGGAGTGACAAAATCAACCAATTATTGGAAACTTATCACCCCTAGGTTCAGATCACGTGGTATCGGAGCAGGCTTGATACCGATTGTAGGTGTTGAAGCTAAGGATGGCAAGATCGCCGAAACAATCATGGTTCTATGAGCTTCAAGAGCTCAACCAAATGCTTCAAGCAGAGAATTATGTATTGAAGACATTGTTGCATGTTGTAGAGGGAGAGAACCAAAGGTTGCAAGAGAAGTTGCAATCCATGAAGATGCAGACAGGGGAAGGCTCTACGAATGAGACGGTGATGAGATCATATTGTGACCATGGAAAATTCACTAGTTATGAGAGTGAGCATGACAATGAAAATGAATTCACACCTTTTCAAACAAATGAAGATGACCTATAGGCATCCATAAACCAAGGAGGATTCCTAGAAGCATATTCCACTAATCCTTCTCACTAGGAACAACTAGACACATCTCAAGAAGATGACCAAGATTCCCAATCTGAGGTGGAGGTAAATAAACCATGTGTATTTCCTTTCTTGATTAACGCTGATGATTCTTTTGAAATCCTTGAACAAGATGCTTCTTGCATACACTTAAAGTTGATGAGAAAAATGGGATACGAAGGAGGAGGCATTGGAACCAATGGCCAAGGTATTGTGGATCCCATCGAGGTAGTGGTTTTTCCTAGAGATGTTGGGATAGGATATGTCCCAAAGAATGTTGGAGAAAGCTCCAAAAAGTTTTGGGAAGAATACCTGAGGATAGTCACTGAGACTCCATAAGTCAAAAATTCATCAAGATATGAAATTGATTCAGTGCAAGCCGAAAGCACAACTTCTCATGATCGAGGATTTGAGACATCTCCAGGGAGAGACGAGAATCACAATGAAAGAGTTGAGACCAATTCTTCTTTCCAGTCTGACTCCAGAGGAAACTCACCGAGGTATAAGAAATCTCGAAACTCTAAAATTCCATTTGATTATAAGCATGTTATTCCTATAAAACAGATCTTATGGCATCAAAGACCATGCACTTTTTTTGGATTGAATAACCATGCAGCGTCCTAGTGTTGGAAGAGAAAATCCTTGTACAAGAAGGTTATGGAAACCAGGAGAAGGACAAGGATGGCATATTTCTTTCCACACACAGAAAATAACAGGGGAAATGCACCTCTGAAGGAGAAAGGCTACTTCAACTATTGTAGTAGAGATGGGCATCATGAGGCCACTTGTTAGGCCTTACATACAGATCTACGTCCAGAGAGGAACAAGAAGACTAGGTAGACACCTCCAAGGGAGACATCCAGTCAGGCAGTGCTGTAGGGAAATCCACCACCAGGAGGAGGCCAACTACCAGAGAAAGGACAACTCGGTAAAGAGGACATGTTCGACATAATGGCTAAGGGAATGGAGAAAATACTTGAATTATTCGAGAGTGGCCATCTGTGTAAATATCATGTTTCGATTCAGACCCCATAGAAGGGTATTATGTAAAAGTGATAATTGTTGATCACTTCTTTTTTGGCACATTTTGATATTGTTAGGCCTTTTGAGGTAGTTTAGGTATGGGATTCTTATTGTAATTCCAATGGGAATGAAACTTATAATGTAAAGACTTTTGGTGACTAAAATTCCATTCAGTTAGGAGGTGTGATTTGTTAATGTTTTATGCTGATATTATAGTTCTTTGCATTTCAAAAAGATAAGAGCATAATAAGCACAAGATCACTGAGAAATACACATCCACAATAGACACAACATTTATCCTGGGAAACCCTCTAGGGGAAGAAAACCCAGCAAAAACTTCCTTATCATAAATAGCTTATCAAGAGTTCAAGAGATAACTCAACCAATACAGAAAATCCTCCTCGAAGAGATGCGCCACCCTTCTTCTCCTCTCACCAACTTGAAATTGCAGCTTGCCTCATAAGAGAATGAGCAAGTGAAGTGTGAGATAGAAGTGAGGCGCTAGCCTCTTATTTATACTAATCTGGCACGTGTGAAGAGTCACCATTCTAGCAGGGCCGACCTCTCATATTGGGTGGTTAAATCCACCTTTAATTAAATCTGGCTGGGGCCGACCTTTCATTATAACTGTTGGGGCCGACTTCTTATTCTTTACATTATAATTGTCCGATGACCAATCCGCAAAAGGGGATTTGGTCCTTATACAATTACGGACTTGATTA